>JBAJNP010004911.1:0-31207 GCA_036877545.1 Yasuhikotakia modesta | reverse complement strand
TCTGTGGACAAGCACATCAAAGCTCTCTCAACATCCATGGCTTACATCCTAAAACTCCAAACAGCACTCTTAATGACTCTAAAATTCAGGGCTAAAACAGTGCATTTAAAAACCCAGATGGTGTACAAATATGAAGTGTGTGTGTTTGATACAAATATCAGGTTTTGAAGTGTGCGTGTGTGTACACTTAAAAACTAAAGCCATGGAAGTGAAAGACTGATATTGCTTGGTCTCACATAGCTTTACAGGTACAGTTAAACATTTAATGGTTATTTTGGGTTATTTTTTGCCATTTAGGATGGTGTGCAGAATATCACTTTTTTTCTTTTTCTTTAATTCTCCATCTCTTTGCTTCTCCTTTTCTTGTGTCATTTCACTTAATACCCCCCTGGGGTTGCTGTCTTCTCAGGATGAAACCTGTTAGCCAATCAGCAGAAGTTGAGAGTGGAGAAGGAGGAGAGTCAGAGATGGAACGAATTAAACAGGTCAGAATTAAAAACAGAAGTTGATAACAAATAAAACGCATTACCATGACTGTCATTTTACTGAAAGTTATGCGTTGTGTGTGTATGATTGAGCAATATTGTGATGATAATCGTAGCTAAAGAGAGTTGGTAGGTACTGTATTTCTAGAAGGGCATCTGTGACTTTATTAGGTCTGTAGTGACCAATCAGCATCCAGGACCAGGTTGTGTTTTGAAGTTCAAGTTTATGAATCTGTTGATATCTCTGTCAATGATTTTTTTAGGAACTGTTAGAGGAAGTAAGAAAAGAGCTTCAGAAAGTTAAAAATGAAATCATTGGAGGTAAGAACTTTACCTAAATTTGATGCTAAGTGCAAAAACTTATCCTTGCGGCTTTCCAGCCCAGTTTAACCACTAAACTGTACAGTTATTTATATTACTAAACCTAAAAGCTATACTCACTTGTATAGAAAACAGAAGCACAGACTTTATGCATAACATAACATTTTATGTTTCATGTCATAAATTTGCTCTTAGTATCTCTTATTATAGAAGTAAATAAAGTTTTAAACTTTTTTGTCAATTTTTTGCTACAGCTTTTATTCAGGAGTTACAGAAACGAGGATCAACATAGTGCCACAGAAAATGATGGGATTGTCTCCTAAGTTGTCCAGGGAAACACACACATGTACCCAGAGACTTACTTTAATCTTTACCATTCAACCCAACATAAATTTTGTTGCTTTGTCTATGCTATTGTTTTGTCCTTCATATTCCTCCCTTGTTTCTTTTTGTCCTCATTTAGTTTGGTTTAATGCTCGACACACACACAACTCCATTCATTAAACAAACATGTTTCCTGTTATCCACAGTTACATACAGCCAAAACATCGTCACAGTAAATTCAGTAATTGTCTAACATTATTTGTATTCAGGGAATATGATCATGTCACTCATTCCAGTGATTGTTATGCCCATATGCAAATCTCTGTATGAGAGGACAGCAAGCTATGAGATGGGGAGTCCATCAAACACACTTCCTGTGACCAGACCATCATCTCAGGTCCTAGTCTTTGTGTTGTGTGTGACTGCATGTTCTTGTCTATTTGATCTTAAAAGTATATGGTCTGACTACCACTATCTGTGATTCAGCTGCCAATAGCTTCATCTGAGATATGTTTTAAGTCTTGGTGTTGAGATATGAAATATTATAGTGGCCATGATCCTTTTTGTGTCTTTCTGGCCATGCCAAACTGCCTTGGAAAATACATATAAATAAAATATATATTAGGTATATATTTGTTTTTAGGTAAAATGATAGAAGACTTGAAATAATGTTTCTATTTTAATTGAAATGATTGGCGAATTGGATCTTACTGTGATTACTATGTTTTCTTTTCAGAGATTTTTTTGGGGGTTTTCTGTTTTTTTTCTTTTTCTGTAGAATATAGGCTTTTTACACTGAAATATAAAGAAAATTGCATAGAGACACTGGATTAGATGCCTTTATAGTCAAATACAGCTGATTCTTCTACTGCACTTGTGTCTGTGTTGTATTTTTGTGCCACCACACATCACATGAAAATATTTGGATTATTTAATTATTTAATTTTGATTATTTTGTTCAAGGTTTGGTATGTATGTGTTGTGTCAGCTAGAAAACTGGTGAGCTGCACCTAAATAGAAGTTAATGCAATATATCCATCTAATACAGTAAAACTATCCCTGAGTAAAAAGTCCCCCGAGTTGAGGCAAAACATGTTTGTAACACATTTATTGTCCTCCACATATACTGGGCAAAATAATAAAAATCTTATGAAATCCAGGAAACAATTTCTTTGACTATATAAATGTTTTGCAGCATGTCTGAGAGAGAAACAGCAGAAAGATAATAAGCTGTTGTTTCCTGTTATGAATAGACCCAAGCAG
This sequence comes from Yasuhikotakia modesta, assembly GCA_036877545.1. Lineage (NCBI taxonomy): Eukaryota > Metazoa > Chordata > Actinopteri > Cypriniformes > Botiidae > Yasuhikotakia > Yasuhikotakia modesta. Next base: position 28,814 of record JBAJNP010004911.1, on the reverse strand, counting down.
ACTTGTCAAAAGCTGTTATAGCTCACTGCTGCTTTTACAACCAAAGGCCTGATAAACGCATTTGGATCTCAGAACAGGCCACACTAAGGCCAATAACAATACAGAAATGTTACAAATCAGGCACCATAGTACCACATAGAATATTATGTAAAGGACTAATCTATTCAATTTGTAATGTATTTACAATGTGCAAGCTCACGAGTTACGTAAATTTATATCTAATAATTTATATCAAAATATTATATCTTTTTCACAGTGGCACAGTGACATTACCGTTGAAGAGATGATAATGCTATGATTACTCAAGTAAAGCATATTGTACGTGTAAAAAAAAGTTAAATACCATTGAAGCGGGTCTTAAAATAACACCATGGTACAATGTCTAACAAAACACCGTAGTATTATAGTTTATTCGCTACTGGTTATGTATAAAAACAATACGCGGAAATTCTGATATTTTTGGTCAATCTGAGGACACTTCTCTGAAATGTACTTAGAAAGAAAAGTTAGCCCTAATCAGATTTATGCAGATTAAATGCACGCTGGGGCATGGCAATAATTACAGATAAAACTATTTGGCCACTTAAAATCTTATTAATCTCGGTCACAATGTATCATTACGAGTCCTTTCTGTTTTGTTTTAAAGATTCTGTCTATTATTATTTTATAACTCGTTACATGTGAATACAGAGTAAACAGTTAAATCTATAGGGAGCGATAACGGCATGAGGGGGAAGCAAATTGATTAGAATAACAACAACAACAATAATACGTAAATGAATAAAAACAAAAAGTAACAAGGCGCAAATCTATAGACTTTAAGGGTGTACACATCAATTAAATAAACATATAAGATACAAAAAATACATCGACATATCAAAAATCTGCGCGAGTCCTTTTCAAATTTGGACGTTTCTCGTGACGTCACGCCGAGCGTGCAGTGATGTAATTTCCTGTTTGTGCTCCCGTTGAGTCGCGAGACGGAGGCCTATACTCGAGATCGTCGCTGTTGTAAAACCAGTCTCGGACCTACAGGACAGAGAAGGCGAGGGGTTGTGAAGCATTTAGCGTGTCAGATAAATACTGTGGGATGAGTTTATGCGCCCGGGATCGTGTTTTAGCTGAATGAGGGGGAGTTTGTGAGGATAATCGACCGGCTGGGTGTTGTTATTTTTGGGGCAGCTGACTGGTCATTGGCAGAGCTCAGTACACACCAGCTCGCGACAGGAGTAAACGCACTTCACAACTCTGAACACTCTGCTTTTACTCGGCTTACATGGCAATTTGAGGATTTACACTGCATTTTAACAGCCCAGCGTTGGAGAAAACAAGTGGAGGTAAGGGACTGAGACGTACATCGATGAGTGATGGCTAGCGTGAGGTTTAGCCTAGCCTGTCTGCGTGTGTATTTAAATAAAACTTAATTTTTGTTTTCCCCATTCAATTGTATCAAACTGTCGGATAAATCTCTGTTTAAATCTTCCTGAAAGTGTTTGCCGAGCAGATAAACCGCAGTCCCATCATAACACGTGTTTTTCCCCTTATGTCTGCATTATATGTATCTGTTGAATAAGTAACAGCGCATTTATACACTGCTTGAAACCCTTTAGCTTTTGCATATTTCTTATGGGGTGCTTTCCTGCAGTCAAAAAAAGAACTGCTGAATTGGCAAGAATATGTGTATTATTGATCTGGCCCCTTACACGCGGTATGGGTGAATGATGGATGCGTATCTATAGGACAAACTCACTGTACATAGTGTACGATCGATCAAACCTTTAGTTTTATTAATAGGTCTGCTGTCAAATTCTGCACAGCTCTGTTTGCATGTCTAAAATACTGGTTTACGTGGTTGGATATTTGACAACTATTGCGTATCTGGTTACTATATGGTTCTGACAGTAGTGTAGTTGATGCTTGCAGGTTACTGTTAGGTTTAGGCATACTCAGTAGAACCATTGGTCTGCTGTGTCTGCTCTCAGCACAGAAAGTGTGTAATCATTTGTTGAAATGACCTAAGCTCATGTTTGTCTTTCTTTGGACTTCAAAGTGTGTGTGTGTGCGCGCGTTTGTTTTCTACCATTGTGGGGACCAAATGTCTCCATAAAAATGATAAAGTCACACACACCTAAGTTATGGGAACCAGCCAGCATACGTATGTATGTATGTGTGTGTGAACTGTTTCTGTAAGCAAAAAGAGGAACAAGGAGACCACTGACCAACTAATGCACACACACACAGACACACACAACAGGCATGAAAAACACACTATACTGCTGTATATGGCAGCGTTGGAGACAGTCTGTGTGTTATTATGCCTGTTGTGCTAAGCAGTTGTGTAAAGTACTAGCATGGGGTGTCACAAGGTGGGGATTTTATATTGCAAGGATAATCCAGTGTTGTGCCCGTGCTGATAGGACAGAATGCCAGATTTGTGCTAAATCAATGCCAGGTAACTCTGCTGACATAGACTGACCGTACATTTACATCATTAAAAAAGTACAAGATGTACTGGCTGTTTTTGCTGCATGCTTTTTCTTACCAGAATGATTTGTGGCTTACCTAATTACAGTTCAGTTATTTACCTCCATTTGGTTGAAAATCACTGTCCCAAATTACTTGGATCTTGGTGTACCTATTCTAAAACTAATTTATACTAATACTAACTAATATATGGGCTGTCCATTGAATGTGTTGGGATGTAGTGGTAGTGTTACAAAACTGTCATAAATGCAATTAGTTAATGGCCCCGACCCGTACGTAAATTCTGTAATGAGGAATTTTCCTAGTACTATCGGAACAATTCAAGCTTAAAGGACCACCTTCATGTTTTTGCAAGTCTGCAGTCAGCGTCTCAGCACACACCCAGCTGTTACAGGCTGTATGCCCTGCTAAAGCTCACTCACTGTGAGCAGACAGCACACAGACAGCCACACAGTTCATTAAATGTGTAGAGTTATTTGTCAGCTAGTCGAGTACCCGAGGGCAGTTGTGGCCTAATGGTTAGAGTTAAACTTAACCCAAAGGTTATAGATTCGATTCTCAATGCCAAAAGGAAATGACTAAGGTGCCCTTGAGCAAGGCACGTTTGTGTGTGTGTGTTCACTGCTTACAGGATGGGTTAAATGCAGAGGTCATATTTCAAGTATGGGTTACTGTACTTGACAAATACATCACTTTCACTTCACTTTTATTTCAGCTTACCAAGGCAGCATTGCCCAGTGTTGCCTTTGAAAACAGCAGGTGTCTTGTCTTGTCCACCATATACAGCATGTGTTTGTCTGTGTATCTGACAGGTTTCATTGTTATTATGGAGATGGCAATTAGACTACAATGTAATCATTTTTAGTTGGGAGGGAGTTGGTTTATTTGTTGGAAGTGGTTTAAAACACTATTATTTGTTATTCCGTTAACATTTTATTTAATGAAATCTAAAAGCTAACCATTGTCAGTTATATGTACCAACAAATTAGGGTTGTGTAATTTTAGTTTATCTGTCTAGGATAGCTGATGAAAGCAGGAAAAATCAGATACAATTTTTTGATAAACCAGATTCTTGTTGTTTGCTTCCTGCTATGATACATGTAATATGAAAATAACAGCTATATATTATATTATAAAATAACAGACAATATTTGTAAATAATAATATAGCGCAATAAGTTTGAATGTAAAAGTAAATGTAACATTCTCATTCTCATCCTGTTTTTATAAAACTGCTACAAGAAGTTAAATTCAAAGATGACTCATCAGCAAGTCTATGAATATAGACCCAGATCTTAGATCAGCACTTCTATCCCGCATGTATAGCTACTTATGTATGAGTACTGACTCAGTATGTTAAGTTCATTCATGCAGTGTAAAACCACAGCAATTTTCAATAAGTTTAATACACACCATGACTTGAGTGTTCCTGGTAACCCCATCTGAAGCTTACACAGTGTGTGACACACTGACTGTTACTTGATGAAATATTAAGTCCCGCAGATGACCTCACATTTATGTTAAATGTGAGATCATCTGAATTTGAGATTTGTCTGCAGTGCATAGTGCTGAGCGCTGCATTTATGTCAAGTTTACATTAGAAACATTTCTGAACAGGTAGCATTCCTGTACGGTTAGTCAGGTGACCATTTTGGGAATGGTTGTTGTAGCTGTCACAATAAGTTCAGAATTCTCGTATTAACTTGTGTACTTACTGTTTAGTTAAGGGAATTGTGTCATCTAATTCACATTTAAGAGAGTAAGAATAAATTTCTACACAAAAGTGTTTTTTAAAAGTGGTCAGTTTCTTGACTAAAGTGAACACAAGTTTTTGGACTTGGCAACCTATGTCAAAAATGTTGACAGTATTCTGTCTTTCTCCAACACTAGAATTTATTTTATCTTGCTTGACAAAGGTTATCTCACTCTGTTCAGGTGAATTCAGCTCAGTGGTCCTAAACCCCTGACAGACCCGAGACTCAGCACTTCCCTTCCCCAATATCCCTGCCACCCTGCCCTGCACCCAACACCACCCCTAACCCAGCATGAACGAGGTCAGCATCGTCAGAGAGGGCTGGCTCCACAAGAGAGGTGAGTTCACTTGTTATTTGCTCATCTGAGACATGACTAGATATAAATACATTTAATTACCACCAGTGTGCTTCTATTGAACACCCTTATTGTGCCTTGTATTTCCTCTCCCCATGTACTTCCTTGTTTCTGTTCCTGTCTGCAGGTGAATACATTAAGACTTGGAGGCCCCGATATTTCATTTTGAAAAGCGATGGCTCTTTTATTGGTTATAAGGAGAAGCCTGAGACATCAGACCACAGTCAACCACCTCTGAACAACTTCTCAGTTGCAGGTCAGAAACACTCTAAGACACCCAAACATCTCCACACAATAAGCTGTGTTTAGCGCACATGTGGGTTCCTATTGCTTTTGTTGTTAATGTTTAAGGGCAGGTCAGTCTGAAATTGATAATTAGCATGCTGCAAAATTTAAGATGTTTAACATGAACTGAAACCAAGAAACTGTGTATTTAAAGTTTTCAGAAATATTAAAGAAAAATTCCCCAACTGTATTTTTACTGTTTTTTTTTTCCAGAGTGTCAGCTAATGAAGACTGAAAGACCTCGGCCGAATACATTTGTCATCCGCTGCTTGCAGTGGACCACTGTCATCGAGCGCACCTTCCATGTGGACAGCAATGCTGAGAGGTGAACACTGAAGATGATTTAAAGAGAGAGCTTAAAGTCATCAAAAAAACACTATGTCTGATCATTTTTTCCCCTGTAAAAATGTATTCATGATGAAAATAAACAGAAGGCAAATGTAGTAAAAACTGTGTACAAAAAGGTTTTCAATAATTCAGTATATACTAAGTATTGTAAAACCATGTAATGTTTAAAATCTTAGTTATGTTTAGTTTCTGGACAAGACTCTTTGAGTCAGGTGATTTGTATACAGACATGACTGAGGGGTTTTACTCACCAGTCACAGCAGTTAACGGACCACTGGAACATAAGATTATGAGCAAATATCAACACCATCATCACAAAGCTGTTGTGTGGTTTCAGAAACATGAAGTGTAGTGCAGAAGCTGTATGGACTTTAGGTGCTTTTGTCCCATTTTTGAAGCTTGAAAGCTCCCATTCATAATGTTGAAATATGTCTTTTGTGTTCTCCAGAAAAGAGAGAGCAGGTTTGGTGGCATAATAAATGAAAGCATTATAGGTTTTTCTGTGCTTGGCTTGCTGATATGGTTTTATCTTGATACCCATTCAGAGAGGAGTGGATACGTGCCATCCAGTCTGTGGCCAATGGGCTTAAGTCCCAGGAAGATGAAGAGCCAATGGAATTTGGTTCTCCTGGAGACAACAGCTTGGAGGGGATGGAAGCTGCCATTGCAAAGTCCCGCACCAAAGTGGTGAGTCCCTTTGTTGAATTTGAGTCATATTTCTGTCATGTTCTTGTCATAACATTTGAAAGTTTGCCATTTTCGATTGAGTGATGATCACAGATTTTACACTTTAGAAATCTGCAGAACTGAAGCATCTTTTCTTTTAAACTGTATTTTTGTATAAATGTGATTTATTTTTCTTTAGACAATGAGTGACTTTGACTACCTAAAACTGCTGGGTAAAGGCACATTTGGGAAAGTGATTCTGGTAAGGGAAAAGGCCACTGGCATGTACTATGCCATGAAAATTCTACGCAAGGAAGTCATCATCGCTAAGGTGAGCACCACGCAGATCAAAACTTCTTAGCAGCTTCTCAATAGCTTGTTTGAGATTTAACACAGCGGCGTGTTTTTCACATCTATTTCAGGATGAAGTTGCGCACACAATCACAGAAAGCAGAGTCTTGCAGAACACACGGCACCCATTTCTTACGGTGAGTTTTTTTTAAAATTATTATTTTACTGTTATATTTGTTCTAGACTTCATAAGATTTTTCATCTGTTACAGACACTAAAATATGCTTTCCAAACACGTGACCGGCTGTGTTTTGTCATGGAGTATGCAAATGGAGGCGAGGTTTGTTCCATATTGTCACTCTTCACAAAAAATTACCAGCCAGGCTTTACTAAAACGATCTTCCTCTTTTCAATTGTTCTGCTGTTACTTTTCTTGTTTTCTGCAGCTGTTCTTTCACTTGTCACGAGATCGTGTGTTTACGGAGGACAGAGCTCGATTCTATGGGGCTGAAATCGTGTCAGCACTGGAGTATCTGCACTCTAAAGACGTCGTCTACAGGGACCTAAAGGTTCTCTCTTTTATGCTTTGCGAAATTTTCATAAAACAAATTTGGGAATCTGTTTTGAAAAGTATGTCATGTAATTGTGTCAGACCGTGAAGACTTGCTAGTGACAGAAGACATTTCCTAATTTATTTTGAAATGCATTTCTGTCCTCAGCTGGAGAATCTAATGCTGGATAAAGATGGTCACATAAAAATCACAGACTTTGGCCTGTGTAAAGAAGGCATTACAAATGAGGCCACCATGAAGACATTCTGTGGGACCCCAGAGTATCTTGCCCCTGAGGTACTTCCAGTCTATTTCTAGATGTCAAAAGCTAAATATATATTTTTTTGCAAGACATTGTTGTATTCCCAAAAAATGTGTCACATTTCAGAGGTAAATTGGACAACAATGTTGTGACATGCTAAGTGCTAAACATTTACTAATTTCTCCCAGTTGAAAGCATTTCCAGAAGTTCCTCTTACCTTCAACTTCCTGTTTAGTCTTCTGTTAGTAATTCTCTTTTTCTGCTGTAGGTATTAGAAGACAATGATTATGGCCGTGCAGTGGATTGGTGGGGTCTTGGAGTGGTCATGTATGAAATGATGTGTGGCCGGCTGCCGTTCTATAACCAGGACCATGAGCGTCTGTTTGAGCTCATTTTAATGGAAGAGATCCGTTTTCCCAGAAACCTCTCGCCTGAGGCTAAAGCTCTGCTGGCCGGCCTGCTTAAGAAAGACCCTAAACAGAGGTGAGAGGAGCTTCTGTTTTAGTTGTTAAAAGAAACTTGGAGAGATCTGGGAATTTTTACTATGTGGGGTTTGGTGTTTTTGAAGGCTTGGAGGAGGCCCTGATGATGCCAAAGAAGTGATGACACACAAGTTCTTCATTACCATCAATTGGCAAGATGTCCTTCAAAAGAAGGTAAACGACTATGACTGAGAATTTGGACTGGAATGCACATGGGCAATGCACCTTAAAGAAATAGTTACACAACTCTTTTACTCTTGTCTTCTAAAGACATACAACAGCTGTAGAAATTTGGGTTGTTATTCACTGAAAATCTAATTTTAATGTGCAGTGTTGCACAAGGCTTGACATCACTGTAGACAAATCCAGTATTTTTGCCCTTAGTGACTGATGGCAACATTTAAATTCACTCAGTCAATTTGTAATTAGATATTAGTATGTCTCTGGTACATTCTGTTTAAGCAATACTTCTGTAAGCACAGTGCACTGAAAAAGCTATGCAAGACAAGTTTAAGCTCACTTCCGTTTCAAATCAATGTGAACAGCAACACATGTTTACATGACCTCATGTTTAGAACTTCCTTCAGGTTCTTCTCTTATTCTTCTGTCTGTGCTTGCAGCTCATCCCTCCTTTCAAGCCACAAGTGTCCTCAGAGACAGACACACGCTACTTTGATGACGAGTTTACTGCACAAACCATCACTGTCACACCACCTGACCAATGTGAGTATCTCAGTCCCCCCATCATGTGTTAGAGCTCACAAACTAAGTTTGACAGCCTCTATCAGTCAGTCTTTCTCTGAACAATAACTTGCAGTAGGGTAAAAAATACTTCAGCCCTCCAGAATCAGTCAGCAGGGCTGTCTGGGGTTTGACACACTTTAGCAAGTGTTAAAGTTTATTATAGAGAATTCTTAAAGCTGTGAAACATAACTCTCTATCACCACCTTTGCTTGAAACATTAAAATTGTACATAAGTACTTTTCTTTACGTATGCTGAAGTCAAATGAAGTCAGACTGACATTTCCTAGAAAATTGAATGTATTGCAGCTTTAAACAAATTAAGCAGCTTAAAAAAATGATTCACCCAGACCCATGTGATTTGTCTTTTATGGAACACAAAAAGAAAAATGTAGCGAAATGTCTAAGCTGCTTTTATACAATTAAAGTGGATTGTGACCCTGACAAGCTTCAGAAACACAGAAAAGGTACCAAAGTAACACTGAAGTAGTCCAGTACAGTATGGATTACCACGCAATCATAATACCATGCAGTAAATTAACAGCTTGGCCCCTTCATTTGAATCACAGAATCATTTGTTTATCACATGTGTTGTTAATGAGGCATGTTTGAACATGAAGAAGCATGAATTGTATTGCAAATATTGCAAGACACTTGTTAATACTAGTTAATAGTTAATACTTTTTCTAATTAGGCATACATTTTAAGTTAAGCACAATTGGCTTTTAATGGAAAACTTGCATTGGAAAAGAGAAACAAGTAATATTATAATTTAAACTGTTGCTTTTTCTCTTATGCATTTAATGTGTTTGCTGCCTGCAGATGACAGTCTTGATGCGGAGGACCCTGATACACGTACACACTTCTCGCAGTTCTCCTACTCAGCCAGCGTGCGGGAGTGACCATCCTCTCCCTCTGTCTCACCCTTACCAGCAAACCAGATGCCCCTCACATACACACACAAATGCAAATAAAGACACAAGCACCAGCAGCCCCAGCCTGCCGAGGAGCGGCTTCTTGTCCGGAGAACTGCATCAACAGTCCTCAATAGGTGGCCAGTCCTGGTTTCCGATTGGCTTTTCAACATACCAATCGTAGCCTGACACTACACATCGCAATACTATCCACCAATCAATGAATACATACCAAGAAGACAACATCTAACAACCAGCAGGTTTCAGGACAAACACACTCAAAACACTGGACTACAGGACAAAAACCCTCTTGTAAACACAAATATTGAACACATTGTAAATCGGCTTGTGGGAACAAGAAAATTTGAATAATTTGGACATTTCCCAACAGATTGTTACAGTTTTAAAGCCATATTTCTGCAACTGTACTCTTTCAAAAAACAAGAAAAAACTTTTTTCAAGAAAAAAGTGCTCTTTCTGGAACTAGCTGTTACCAATGGTGTTTATACAGCAGGAGTACCGATAATAAGCAACACAGAGAGGAATAAGTGCTGTTTATCTGCCTGGATGGCATGTCAAATGCTGTGTGCTCGTGTGAACTCGGCACAATGCGTTTGTGTGAATGTGTACCGCTGCGAATGCTGGGGCGTGCGAATGGACGCACATTCTTTATCTACATCTTAAACTGTGTGTCTTTTTGTGTTTTGGGTTTGTACATGGGCATAACATTATGGAGTAGAATGGGGTGGGATTGTCAATGGTTTTGAGGAGGGTGGGGGGAGCTCACACACTATAGATGAGATGTTTTGGTTTTAAAGGGAAGAGAAAGACAGCTCTAGGTTGTACATAGGGAGGCTGTGGTTGTATTCCCAAACTGGGAATGTTGAACCAGCATTGTGGAGGGGCATTTCCTAGCCTGCTGCCCCAGGGGCTATTTGTTCCAAGATTAGTGTTTCATACTGACCATCATGTTCTTGTCATCCTCTCTGCAGTTTTGAAGGCATTGATGTTGAGACAAATGCAAAAAATTGAGGATTTGAATGTTGTTATTTAAAAGCTACTGGGTTAGCACGCTGATCGGGAAGTAATAAAACTGACCGAATAAATGTAACAAACAGTGGAAACTTATCACAGCCTTGACACTTTTCATTTCTTTTCAATAGTGTAGTTAAAAAACCTTTTACAATGTGGAAATGTTTAACTTCATCTCCAGATGTGTACCGTTTGTGTCATTCTTTGAACAGCAGCTGTCAGAACACACTGTCTAGTGTGAGGTGTTACTTTTCTTCAGTTGCCTTTTTAAAGATGCTTCATGTAAGGAACATCAAACTGTTTCGTTTGTTTTGTTTTATTCATTATTTTATTGGATTATTTTTTGTTTCTTTTTTTGTTCTTCCTTGTCCACCCACTTCCTAAAATTAAATTGACTTGATGAGACATATAAATATATAAATATATATTACAATAGTAAATGTTTGTTTCTTTTGTCCTTTGTTTATACATTTGTCTGAGTGTATGTTTGTATGTGTGTGACTGCATAGTATATGTAGTCACACAGAATGCGTTTCTAGACGCATAGTATAGAAATTAATTTTTTTTTGTTGGCCTATCTTTAAGCATGACATAGATATACGTACACATATTAACATCCTTTCAATAAAAAAAACATTCTATTACTGGTACAGAGACACATGTACACAAAGGCTTAACCGAAGCTCTCTAAATTGCCACTAGATGGTGACATTTGACAAAGCGATTAAACTACACCAGAAACACGTAGTTATTCAATTATACTTTATTAAAGCACATTGGGACACATTTTTAAAGGGCCAAGATCTGAGGTGGTCTGTGGTGATTTCAATATTTTCCTTGTATATATCTATAAGACAAATCAGCTTTGAAGTTAAATTACTTTGCAGCTTTAACCATTGAATGTTTATTTCTGAATGTGATGCACAATCACAATGTCACCATTGATGCTCAGTTTGCTTTTCTTAGTGCTGGGGGAACCTAAAGTATCGAGTAATCTTCTGAGAGATTTGTTTTGCTACAAAGTGCTATGGGCTATGTTTTGCTACTAGGACATTAATGTAAGTGAATTCTTTTACCAAAACTGTTTGTTTCTTACTACATCCGAAAGTGTTTAAATCCGAAACAAAACATCCACTACATATGCATACTGTAGTCTAATTTTAAAAAATTTAAAAGCATTTTTAAAAAATAATAATATTTGACATTCCGATTGGTCTGAGCAGCCATTAGGTGTGTTTGACTTCACATGACCTTGCACAAAATGATTTGTTGCTTATAGTCAACATCAAAACAAAGCCGTCACATTGAAAATGCACATCATCGCTGTCATTAGTGAGTTTTGCCAATCATAGATAGCTGCGCCTCCATCAAAGCCTGGTGTTCCTGAGAAGCTGCATCGACCAACGCTGCCATCTGCTTTCTAATTGCTCTCACGGTACTTTGCCATAGCTCACAAACCTGACGTGGTGTTGTCTCAAACACTGTCTCAAACTGGACAATTTTTCTAACTGGCATGCACTGCTTAGCATGAAGTCGAACACATTTAGAGAGATATAAATACATAAACAGTGCATTGGCTTTCTCAGTCCGTTGCTGTGATACAAGATGGGTAATTTGAGCTCTTTGTCACAATGTGCCGAGACACTGTTGCAACCTTTGTTACTTTATGTTAGTCTAATAGATTTACCCAGACAGACAGGTGATTCTAAAGAAATTAAAGTTATATAATAAGAACTATTAAAGTTATTGGTAATTATGAGACTATACTTTTGAGATTGTGCTCCCTTCATAAGGAAGGGTTTCAGTTCTCAAAGGAAATGCTGTATTTGGCATTACGCCTACTGAGTCATTAAAGTGTCCATCTCTGGCCTGCAGTTGCTTCATGTGGTTTGCCTCTTCCTGGCTGCCAAGAAAGATGAATGTCTCTTACCAGAGGCAATTGAGTTTTTAAATGAAAATGCGAAATAACAGCCAAACATAACACTGACACTAGGTGTCAGAGCTGTGCTATGTAATGGAAGACGCCTAAAGTAAGAAACAGTTGCTACGGTAGGAGAGAAGAGTTTTAACTGGCCTCACATTTGATCCTATTCGGTCCTGCCCCAAACTCACGCCATTGGTTAAGCCAGAGCTGATGTATTGGGAAATTGGCTTACAAAAGGCTGATTAGGTGTATTTGCATATTCAAATAGGGAAAAGAAGTATTTAAACATCATGTTAACTTTGCTAAATAAAAGTTAAATAAAACTTCATGATTTTGATTATTTTTATTTGTTGGTGTCATATGCTGGTGATTTATTTTGTATCTTAATAGTATATATTTCACATCAAATTATACATTTTGAATGCTCCCTTTTTACTCAGCCTTCCATTATGATCTTTCAGTATGGTCTTAAAGGCAGGTGATTTTTCTGTTATGTTGTTCATGTGCTAAATTTCTGTTATGATTTTTGGTGATTTTTCTGTTATGTTGTGATTTTTGTTGTGTAGGTGATTTTTCTGTTATGTTGTTCATGTGCTAAAGCTGCCCCCTTCAGTATAATGCAGATTATGGCTATGGCAGCAGTGAGAGCTAGAGGAGTCGTGCTACTTTTATTAGGTTTTCCACTATGAAACCCTTTATGTCAGCATGCCCCCAGCCATAAAAACTGCTCATGGCCTGCTTGGCTTGCCGTGCACCCAGACATGATGCTCCATCAAAACCACAAGAAGGCAAGGCTGGACTAGAAAGCAAAGGGCCTGTGTTAAAGGGCTAATTTTGACTGAATTTTGTCTATTGTCTTTTTAAAGTAATCCTATGTTCCCTAATGAAAAAGAATTGAATTCATGTCTTGACTGTGTAGCTTTTAAGTGTTTTTCAGCATTTTTGGTGAAAGCTACATATTGGACTATTAAAAACAACATTTTGCTATTGTGTCTTAAGAAATTTTTTGTGCAAATCTTTTTAAAGATTGTGATAATTTTTAATTCCTATTTTCTATCCTACTTAATCTCTCTATGCAATGTATAAATGCATTTCATGTCTGAAGCAGTGGATGCCACTTCTCATATGACCAATCTCAGTAGGGGCCTCATGTATGCTTGCCAAGTCATTGTGACCAGGGTCTGTTTACGTAACACTGTTTTCAACTAAAAATGGAAAATCAATGTGATTGGGCCATTAGTTTACAATATAATGGTGTTGTGGCAGCCTAAAAACAAACGATTAAAAACTCTTTTCAAAGTGGAAGTTTATCAAAGCAATGGTGTTATATTATGTATTTACATTATGTTTACATTATGTATGGCCAGGTGTTTGTGTAATATTAGAAATACATAGAAACTCTAAAATGTAAATGAATACAATACCACACTGCTTCTTACAGAATGTGCTGTGGTGGCTTAATTTTCGCTGAAATATTCATACATAAATTTACAGTATTTCGTATTATGCGACATGTTACATGCAATCAAAGGCCAGCTTTGGTAGGACATAAATATATGGAAAGTGCATTAATTAATGCTAACCGAAACAGTACGTGGGGAAATTAGTTATGTATATATAAACCCCTCTGACGTCATCTCAACCCAGTGAGCAGTTTTAGGATGGCTTTTGTGCACGGCCCCGAACATGTGCTAGCAGTCAGAGTCTGGCTAATTGTCCTCACATGTCTGCGCACACCCGAGCTGCTGATTGGCCGACGGGAACGCGTTGCGTCATTACGCCCTGTAAGAACCATGTGGCGCTGTAGTAGAACAGTTGAGCGATCCAGCATCGGTACATTGAAGGGGCAACATTTCACCGCCGTTGATTTAACACGTCGCGAGTTCATCAAATAATGGTATAATCAAAACATGAAATTAATACAATTACCTGATGATATGACGTATCATGCCTAAATGCTATTTATAAAGACATCTATTGTATGATTGCTGAATTTCATGTGCTTCCCTGTTTTACTCCAACGCTAACATTAACGTCACCAGAAGCAAGTGTTGCGCATGCGCTACCCGTGACAAACAAGCAAAACGTTATGCCAGCATGACATTTAGTTACAATTACAATTTTTACATTGTCAGAGAAAGTTACTTGTTATCTGAACAAATGCACTTTGTTATCTATCTCGACACAGTTTGTGATCAAGATTGCAAAATATTGGACACAAGTGCAACTAAAACTAGTTTTAACTAATACGTTGTTTCCTTGTTACTCTGTATGGTTTTGTTTCTTGCAGGCTGTCATACATCTCTTCCCTCCCCACGACGTGCCTGCTCACAGGATTGGCCATGCCACTGACTCTCCTGCGCCTCCTGCATGTATGTTGAGGGTTTGTCTTTGGCCTCTATTGATCAGGATTTGTATCAATCTCTCGGGTGGGCGTTTCTATATAGGTGGCGTGGCTTAATGCAGGTGGAGCTGTCAGTTGGCAATTTAGAAGTACGGAGTGGAGGAGGGTTCTCAGCCTGAACTGAAGACGATCAGAAGTTGTACAGGCAAAGGTAATGTGGCTCGTTCACGGTGGGTGGTCATCATCCTTATCAGAGAGATGACGGGACGCCCACTTTGCACCTGGACAGGTAGTTACTAGTTAGGAGTGCACATTAAATCGCCAGATATTCGGGACCAGGACAAAATACTAAGGTAAGCAAAGCTAATGTGTTTTTATGACACTGATAATGTAACTGTCGGGATATTTTGTAAGCTCCAGCTTTAGTTGCACATGCAGGTTACCCGAGCTATTTTGTCTAGGTAGATGGTAGTGTACGTTATATAAAAGGCTGTACGTGGTGTAAACAGGAGGAAGTAAAGGCTGCGATCTGCTGTTGTAGTATTACATAAAAGTCAGAAGAGGGAGGGGTCTGAGCTTTCCGTGTGTGTGTTTGCATTGGTGTCTACACACACCTTCTGTTGGCGGGACGGGTATTGATACATACAAGAACTATAAAACATTTAGCCACACTTTGTTTGACATCCTTCAAAACATTATATAGGAACAAACTGACAATCAGGGCACTGAGGGGGGATGCGGGGATGGCATCCTCTCTGTAAAACCACCATTCCTCCTTACTATTCCCTTTAGTAATTAATAATTCCACATTATTAATGTTCTGTTGTATCAGTTATGTAGAGCTTAGCAAATATAACACAATTCTCTGGTTATGATCATTTAAAAACGGCGGGAGAACTCAGTAAGGAGCAGTGCATGAGCGCTCAGTTAGTTAGGCGCGAGCCTTTTCGTTATTTTTCGCGGTTTATAAAATGAACTTTTCTTGACAGAAGACAACAGAAGTTGTGATTGTTAAGACAGTCCTCTGTCTTTATGTGTGCGCTTTATATGCTCTATTGCGTCCCATTCAGAAATTACCATCCATTCTTTTTGTATATAGCGCCCACACGGCGTCTAGTAGTGACACATAGGTCCGAATAATGTTACATTTTTTTAATTTATAATAATTATGCATTTAACAATATATGTGCAAATGAGATAGAACAGTGTGTTTTATAACACACCATAGGCTTATTTGTGATTGATTTTGTCGCGTAGCTGTTCCGCTTCTGGTGGGGATTTCTTGTGCTTTTAGGACACAGTGTAAAAGCTTTAAAATACTGGTTTAAAGCTCAAAAATTAAACACATTTATTAAAGCAATAAGTGAAGATGTGGTTAACAGTGAATTTGACAATTGACTGTAGAAGAGTTGAATTAGAGTTGACTGTAACCACTTTTGTTGGCAAAAAGTTCATAATTAAACATGTATTTTGTTAAAATATGTTTAAAAATTAGATACATTTTGTAATCATTGTGTAAGAAATCTATACGTTTTGTAAATCATTGTGCCAGGGCCCGTCCCTGGCACCTCACCAAAGAAATCTTTTTTTTACAATTCTACCATTGTTGCTAATGTGGCAATGTTATATATATAATGAGCAATGCAAATTAAAAAGGTTTTGTGGGCTTTATTATTATACTAAACATAATCATATTTGAAACTATTATTGGCTGACAGAAAAGTGTAATATGATTTGACATGGAATGAGCCAAACATCTTTAATGTGCAGGTCACCTGGGTTGCTTTTAAGAACCAGAGAACTACTTTCTGCCATTGAGTTTATTTAACATTTAAAGCAGAATGACATGGTATAGTTAAATGCATTTTTAAATGGATATACATGCATAATTCACCCCAAAATTAATTCAGAAAAATATATGTAATGATCTTGACAAGATCTGCCCAGCTGTATCTCTCTGTCCTCAGGGCCTGTGATGCCTAAGGAAGAAAGGGGGGATGGCCAAGGGTGTGTAGGGGAGAGGGAATGCACATCCCGCCCTGCCAGTAAAAATGCCAAGGACAAAAGCACCAACGCTGCCCTTTTGGCCTCTAGAGCAAGAGCACACATGGAACAGGAAAGTAATAGATGTGACTCCCACTGCTCAGAGAAAGACTCAGGTTACTCTGGTAAGTCTTGATGACGCATCCGAACGCGAGAGCAACGCAACCTGGCTGTTTAGATCTGATTGGTTGTTTGCATGTCATTGGCAGCACGCGCTCATTCTTTAAAACATCTGATGGGCTGTTTATGATCCCATCAGATGATGGGATTTAATGACAATATTGAGCGCTATACTGAAGATTTGTTATATTGTTACCGACAAATGTATACAGTTGATAAATATTGATACCATTTTATCGCCCAGCCCTAACTGATAGTTCTGTCTGTGAATGATTATTGGTCAAATATTAATGTTCTAATTATGCAGTGACCATTTTACAAAACTCAAGGCACTCAAGACCCATTTTGTGTACCATGGGTTAATATTAGTCATAGTTATAAATTAATGCATTTTAGCAAGGTTAATAACAGGCACACAATCTGTTAAATAATATTTGAATAATATTATGTAAAATCTAATATTTGGTAGCTTATTTGCATTAAGTAAGAGGGCATAAATCAGTGCTGGCTGTGTAATGACACTAAAAAGCAGGTTTTTAGACACTAAAAAAAAGGTTTCGTAACACAGGGTTATAAGCACTGCTGACACCACTAAAAAATAACATGTTAAACATTTTTGCTTTATGCAGGGACAAAAGCTAGAAAAAAATAACTGAAATGTGCCTGTGTCATATATATAATAAAAGTGAGATAAACATATATCATGATTATTAAAGTATATGTTAAATATGTATATAAATATTTTAACATTTATGCATATAAATGTTTCTTTCTTTATTTTTTTTCTCTTTCCTTTCGCTGTATTTTAGACACCGGCTCAGACTCTCTGCAGACAGATGCAGATGACCAGCAGATCCATGTCAATGAGCCTCGGGTTCATAAGGGTTTGGGTGAAGTGAAGCAAGGTCCCCTACAGGGAGGCCACATCCTGGTGTCTGGGACCCCTGAACTCACCCCAGTATTCATCATAAAGAATGTGGTGTTGAAACAGGTGAGAGAATCAGAAGGTACTGAGTGACATGCTGCAACAGTTCACGTAAGGTTAATAAGCCTTTATACCAGTTTCATGCATTTTCCTTTTAATATGCATTATTATACTGAGGTAATAAGAAATGCATGTAGTAGTGAAATCAGTTAAAACTCAAACACAAGTGGTCACAGGACACTTAATACCATGTGAAAACAAGTTCTGTCAGTTTCCATTTGACTCAGATTACTGCCATGGATTTTGGAACAGAGCCACAGAGAAAAATAATAAGGTAGCAACATTTATGTATAGAAAAGTGGTGGCTAAAAATAATGTAGTGCGGTATTGAAACAAAGTTGATGGTGGAGTACATACATGTCTTCTGAACATTTAATTTAACAGATTAAATAATTTGCTCTGTACAAGAAGAAATTCTGTCTGTCTTCTGCTTCTTATTCTTATATTTAAGCCTGGGCAGTCTGGTCAGAAACACATCATCCCTTCATCTCTGTCTTGGGATGGAGATGCCACACGAGGTCAAGGTCCCACCCGTGTTCTCCTGCTGCAACAGCCTGGCATCAATCAAAGCACCTCGTTGCACATGCTTAAACCCCAGCCACAGAGAACCCATAGCAAAAGTGGAAAGAAGAGCAAAAACACTTACCTTCCCATCCTTAACTCTTACCCACGGATCGCACCGCATCCGAGTAAGAAAATGCCTGAAAATACTTTGTCCAGCAGGGGGAGTACCACCGAGGAGCACAGCTTGAGGAAGAGAGTATGCACAGAGAAGAAGAGGGAGGAAGTGTCTACAACCACACAAGCCCCCAAGCAGCATCTGCACAAGCAGCAGGAGGGCAGCACGTTGGTACACTCTCATTCCCTCACACGATCATTTTCCACAAGGCGTGAGACACTTACCGCTTCACATCAACACTGGAGCTCACATCGCCCATCTAGTCCCTCCACCTCCCTCAGCGTGAGCTCTCCATCAGTCTCAAGCACTCAGACTCCTTCCCCGCACTCCTCCAATGACCTGACTCTCAAACAGTCCAAAAAAGAGGCCCATAAGAATGGCCAAGGGAAAACCCTGACTGGCACAGCACGCCATCGACGCTTCCTCAACACAGTTGAAATTCTGAGCCAGTCAGGACTGCTTGACATCACGTTAAGGACACAGGATCTGCTACGACAAAATGCAGCAACTGAACGAGACATAGTCCATCTACGACAACATGTTCAGCTGCTTTGCCAAGCTGCCCAAGTAGGTGCTGATGGGCCTGATGCGCCGGCTATCTGGGAGAAGCTACATCAGGTCATGGCTGACTCAAGGCACTATCCCAATCTCAAGTGCTTATGTTCAGACACCAGTGATAGAAGGGAATGGTCTCCATCAAAGTCGGAAGAAGAGGCAGCCACCAGCACCAAACCCATCACTCCTGAGCCACCAGCACCAAACCCATCACACATATATAGATATGGACTCAGTGGGATGGAAGAGGTGGCACCCCCATCCCCTCTCCTAGCCCCCATGCCTGATACAGAATGCCAGTCAACTGGTAATTGCAAAGTCACTTTGGAGGAAAACAGAGGGCACAGAGAAACTGCAAAGTCCCCAGAGGAGCCCATAATGCCTCCAGATAGCTCTACGCACAAAAACCTGCATTAAAATTCACAGCAAGGAAGACTTTACAACTTTTTTCATGATATTGTTTCATTGTAAATTCATACATGTTATGTCATTGCCCCAAGTTTCCAAGATCTCCATTGTAACTCAAGGACTGCGCAACTGCACTGTTTACCATCTTACTGTCAGTCATGTTTCCACTCTGCATCAGTCATGTTTCTGCATCAGCAATCACCCAGAGTGTCTGATGAGACAAATCCAAAATCAAATACATATGCTAAAGACTTGTTTGTTAGAAAAGTTTGTTAGTTTATATTACGTATTTCCATTAACTCCTTATAATATAATACTCCTTATAACACTCCTTATAGCCTTATAACAGGCTCAAGAACATTTCAAGAGCATACTTTTAAACAGCCATTTTGCTGTTCATACTGTATTTAGACATAACACTTATGTCCACTTATGTCTGCACGTCCTACTTTATCATTACTTTAAATCACCCATTACTTTAAATCATATGTGATCAGTGAAAGAATTAGCTATTTCTGACAGTCTGTAGAGCCTGATAACTTACAGTACATAGCCACTTTTTAATGATATCCTATCTGTGAAGTCTTTTCACTTTAAAAGTTGCTGCATGAATTTCCAAAGTCAAATCTGGAATGTGGAGAGCAAAATATTGGACCTGTATACACATCCAAAGACACTACAGCAGAATTAAAAACTGTGAGAACTCTCTGATCTTGACTGATCTTGGCATTGGTGGTCTCCATGAAGCCCATCTTCTATGCAGTTTACACTTTAAAAATGATCTTCTCTATGATCTGCTGGTTTTACAGTTTAATCTTTGATCATGGACCAAGATGCCCATTACTTGTTTTGGACAGGGTTCTCTTTGTAATGAAGGACCAAGTCTTTATGTGAATATATTACACTTGTTGTATCATAGATCATTGGGTCTTGGTTTTTGTAAGATGTTTCTGTTAATGGTGTTGTGTCAGCCTTAATGCATTCTGTAACATTTTGCATTTCTTACCTAATTCTCCATTATTGTGTCAAGCTCTAAATGGAACTAAAATATTTTGCTTGTTTTTGTTATGGTATATTTTATTACTTACAGTATTCCTGAGTCATTGGATGCTGTATATGAGTGCACAGCCAGGCACATGAAACCAGCCCACAAAAGTGCCTTTGTCCAAATTAAAATTTCTGTCACTGACAAATCATACAGAATTTCACAGATTACACATCTAAATAGATTCAAATGTTTAAATGTCTATAGGTTCATTTTGGGCCAGATTGTATTTTTTGTAATCCAGGAATTGATTGTTAGTGATTGACTTTTCTTTTTAACTTAGTTGTTGAAGTTCCTTTCTTTTTGATTGCTGTTTGCAAAATCAAAATCTATGAATTTAATTCTGCTTCAGTTATATGAGAGTAAAGTAGGCTGGAGCGGTGAATGTTTTGTGTTTAATGGAGGCAGTATATAAAATGAGAGGTGTGCTTTAACTTCATGATCTATAGGTGTGCTTCCCTATGTAGCAGCACATAGACGATTGCGATTCATTTCTAATACATCAGAATGTTTTGCAAGTGTGTTTTCTGATAATATGTGTGATCTACATTAAAATGTGTTAGTTTATTATTTACTATTTTCATGCAGTATGTTTGCAGAAGTCAAGGTCCCTGCCAACAGTCACTACACAGAGACAAATTAAATGCTTCTTTAAAAGGTCCTTTGTTTGTACATTTAATGCCGGAAAAGACTGTCATTAAATTTTTTTTTCATATCAGAAGAGTTTATTCTCATGGTTAACCAGTTGTTGTAGTGAATAATTACTTGATATCTGAGTACACTTGACAATGCAAAAAATAACAGATGTAGTATTTCTGGAATTTTTTATGTAACACACTATGTACGATGTGATGTATGTATCAAACACTGTATATCATTACCCAAACACATAGTGTAAAAAAGGACTTGAAACAAAGATCAACAGCCTCAAGCAACAATTCCGTTTCAACGGCATGGCCTGAAATGATGACTAAGGTCTGGGATGTTGTGGTTTCCTTCCCAAGGCACAAAATGTACAGGAATATGTCACTGGACATTGGTGCATTTTACAAATATTCCACCATGTTAATTTCCACATGTTAATTATATGACATATGACACTTAGTCTTGCACCATAACCAACATTTACATAAAGTGTATTTCATGAACATAAACAGTCCTGATAAAAATGCTCTGTTTAAAAGTCTTTTACATCTGAACATCTTTTGTTGTAGTGGGTCAGTAGGAAATATTAGTTTACATTCTCAAACATACATTCTGCCATTTTTTGTAATAATCGAGTGAGATTTTTGTTTGCAAAAGGAGTCTGAAAATAGCCAGTGCTCCACACAGACATCTGATTTCATCATCATCTTCATCATCTGGATCAAATCCAGAAGAACTGTGGCAATGTCTCCAAGATACTTCAAAAAACCTGCCTGCAAAGCTACAGTTGTTAAAAGTTTAGCTTTTCTGTTTTAATTATGATGCAATTCCATATTATAGGGAACAGTTGGCATAAGATACCCTAGCTAGCCACCTCACCATTGAACTACGTTTATGTCAATCTATAGAGTGCAGAATACACTGTTAAAAAATAAAATCGGATGGCATGCCCATTTGTAAAGCAACACAAACAAACAGTGACAGATCAAATGTTAAATTAAACAGTGAAATGCGTGTGCTCTTATCACAACTTATTAAAAATAGAGGTAAAACATTATATTAACATACCTTATAATCCTGCTCTCTGCGATATGCTTGACCACCTGACGACGAGACGAGTGAAGACTCCAGAAAGTTCGATGAAGAGGAAAAATAACTAAACCGGTTGGGTCAATAACCCAACATGGGTGTTCAGTGGTGAACAGTCTATTTGACCCAGCATAATCAACCCAACTGTGTGTTTACAGTACCTCAAACAACCCAGAATTATGACCCAGCACAATTAACCCAACAATGTATTCACAGAAATAACCCAGCACTCCTGCTTTGTGTTTCTATGTACTCTGTTTTTAATGTTGTTTAAAGTTTGTAAAATAATTTGTTGAATGTCTTTGCTAATATATGATAAACTTACATTGCAGCCTTGCATGTGTTTGACTCGATTTTCTGTTATTTTTTTAACGACAGTTTCTATACCAGAGAATCCTGTGTTCATAGATGGACATTTTCCCTAAAATATGTTATTCCTGGGAAAAAAATATGAAAAAATGTTGGCGCTTCTCTATAATACTAAAAGCAAACACACCAATACCGTGATACAAATGATCTTTCTGGAAAAAAGTATGTTTGTTTATTTCTTGTCAACAAAGGCATTTGCAGCAACTTGTAACTATTAAAATAAAATTTGAAAAGTCATGTGATTATTTGCTATACATAAGCAAAATACTTTAAGAGCAAAACCTCAGGGCGTACATACTAAACATAGCATTGGGTGGAGGGGCATTTTGTACTTTTATTTCAACAAATTAAAAAAGATCAAATAGAAATGGCAAGATAGAACAGGCTTCTTAATTAAATTACTTATTATGACAGTTAGAACTCTTGTTATTATGGTGTCAGCATGAGAGTTCCGAGCAGCCCCTTTATAAGCCGGTGTGCCCGGAAACAGTCGTGGGTTTACAGTTCGGCATGCACTTGTGGGGTTTTGTTACTCTGCTGAGTTCAAAGCGTTTTCAGTGTGTTTTCCTTCGTGTTTTGTTGTTGAGGTTTCGTCGTTTTGCTGATCGGAGTTGAATAGGATTCTGATTCACTGAATGATGAATTCTGTTTTTCTCTTCAACAGGCGACAGCCTTCTGCCCTGGTGGATAGGGCATTTTCGCTTACCACTATCAGGGCAGATCTCCCTGCCCCCGATCTCATTGAGCCCTCTGACCCTGTGACCAGCAGCACTGACAGCGGCGGTTGCTCTTCGGAGCAGATAGCCGCTTCCACTGATGTTGCCTCACAGGAGGAGGCGCTCAATGAAGGGAGTAGTTAGCATCATGTTGGGACTGGTGCTCACTACCCCGGACCACACATCCAGCATCCACTGCAAATAAGTCTCAGCCCTGCTGAAGAGCCTATTGGCATTGCGATGTCTGGACCTGTGCGGTCCGTAGTGAGCCCGGTCCACCTAGGCGACGGGTCTGGGAATGGACCCGGTCACCCGATTACAACCAGCGGCTTATCCTGCACACCTCCTGAGGAGAATCCAGGAGAGAGTCTTCGGAAGTCTTCGGCGGAGATCTTGGTTTTTGATTTTGTCTGTGTGTCTGGTGTCCGATATGTGTCTACAGCCTTCCAGTGAGACTTCCCAGATCCTTACTTGAGTGACATTTTCTGTGTTGCCTTTCAGTTATTAAGACATGGTGATCAGATGTATTGTTAGTATTGTTAAAAGCAGTATTGTTAAGGAGGTTGGTTGATTTTGGAATGAAGATGTTTCTCCCTTATAGATTCGAGGTTGGATTTAACCTTGTTAGGTTTGCCCAAACCTCAGAGGAGGCCTGGAGGCTAGCCAGGGATATTTTGGATGAGACAATGCTCCAGCTCCACCGAGAGGAGGAGTGGAATGACAAGCTGGTACACCTCAACAGGTTCATTAAGAGGTATGAGGAACTTGCTGAATTGTGGTTATCAGCACTTTTATCCTTGCAGAAACCGTGCTTGCAATATTTTCTGTGTTTCTAGGTTTCCGTCAATTTTCTACAATATGAAAAGTAACATGTATTCATGGGTCCTTGAGGATCCTAAAGAAAACCGGAAAATCTCTTACTTGATCCTGTGGTGGCTCCAGACCATGAGCAGCCTCCAGTGAGGGCCCCCCATGTGACTCATGTGCATCACAAGTGTCCTGCTTCTACTTCAGAGGTAGATTCATACCAAAGCCCTGAGCAGAACTAGTGTAAATATTTTAATGTCCATTTATTAAATCTCTGTTTTATTAGGAGACACAGTGAAGAGAAAGAGGCCCAGACTAGATGCTGGACATAATGCTCAGTAGGTTTTTCTGTTTCCTTTGTCATTTTTCTATAATTGACAGCAATGATGAGGTTTAACTCAATTCTGTAGCTCAGTGAGAGAAAAGTGTCTCAAGTGCCAGACCAGTTCTAAAGTTACACTGTTTTACTTTTAATTTAATGTTATTTGTTACTGCTTAAATGTTTACATAATTCTTACAGGACTTTTGTGTGTGTGTATAGACATTCATCTTGGAGACGTGTCACACACATGCCTCCACCTCTGATGGCTCCCATAAACGGCGTGCATCTGTCTTTAACTGAAATGTAATGTGACTGCTGCATTACTAGCAGTATCACAACTAAATAACCAAAATCATGATTGTTTATGAACAGGTTTTCCCAGCACCTACTCCAAATCATGTCTAGTCAAACTTATTATTATACTTATAAGCTAAAGGACCCAAGCAGGACAGGAATACCGTGAAGTCGCACTGCCTGTCAAGTGAACAGCACAGTATGTTGTTTTGGCTCAGTGTTTAGTGATGTGAACTTGGTTGACTCCCATTCCATTGGTGGTAGTGATGACGTATTTTATGGTGGTCTGCTGACTTGTGCTGGGCTGTTCCTGTGGGTCGGGTTAACTTGTGCTGAGGTGGACAGGTTGACCTGCTTACTTTTGTTAGTAACAGCTCTTATTATTTTTAAACACTTTGCATAGGTTTGTTTCCTGTTTATTATTTTTTAATTTACCCAAATCCAGCATAGTTTTTTAATCCTGAATAATCTCTCTTGTCTTTAGCTATTTTTTAATATATGCAAGTATTTGTATATAGACTTTCCTCTATAGATATAGGAAAGTTTTAGGGCGGGACCTGATTGCATCCGTCTGGAATTGATTGGCTTGTTGAATGTTGAAGAAGGTAGAATTGGCCAATCAATG
Organism: Yasuhikotakia modesta; assembly: GCA_036877545.1. Classification (NCBI taxonomy): domain Eukaryota; kingdom Metazoa; phylum Chordata; class Actinopteri; order Cypriniformes; family Botiidae; genus Yasuhikotakia; species Yasuhikotakia modesta. Next base: position 3,680 of record JBAJNP010004911.1, on the reverse strand, counting down.
TAGTACCACCCTGGTGTCAAGACATACATCATCAGAAGATAAATTGTTGGGGGTTAATGTTTTTGATTAAAGATGCTAAGTTAAATCAATATTAATGGTTTAAATAATATTAATGAATGTATGGATAAATCATTTATAGTAAACACTTCAACGTTTTAATAAGAATAGTATATCTTGATTTCATGGTAACTTTAGTTGAGATTTGTGATGTGTGGTTAGATATATGCAGGAGAACACCATCACCATGGTCTGCTTTGGCAGCTACACTGCCACATACAGAAAGGAATATAAGTTTGTTTTTGTTTCTTGTTTTCCTTTTTATTCCACCTGTGTCAAGTTTAATTGTTTCAATTCTCCCTGTATTTACATTGTGTTTGCACCTTTATGATGTTCACATTTTCCTTCAAATTTTAAAAATGTCTGTAGTGTTTTGGTTTTATTTTAAAAGTATTTCAGTTTTAATCTATTACGTTTGTGTTTTTAAGTTAGACACCATGTTACAATAACAGCAATTTAACAAACACAAAATATTCATCAGAAATAAAGACTCATTACCACTTGTGTCATTTTTATTTTTTGCACAGAATTTTTTTATATTGCACTTAGTTCATTTTTATATTGCACATCTTTTTTTAAATTGCACTTTTTTGTTGCACAAATGTAGTTTTGCTTTAGTCCAACATGAATTATTCATTGGCCCTCCACAAAGCAGAAAGTAAAGGTGGATTTTATCCCCCTCCACTTTCTTTTTTAGAAGGCTTTGATGCCCTTTGCCTTCTTTCCCATCATCTTCTCTTCTTTCACCTCGACCACAGGTTCACTCATGGCTGGGGAACCATGATCAAGGTGGGACACAGGATCTGAGCCTATAATCAACCTTAAAATGTTATCAGCCATGACCTGAGTAACGTCCTGGTCCTCCATTATCTTAGGCCGCTCGTCCAGGTATAAACGTCCGTGAATGAGATTTTTCCAGACGCCTAGTAAAATATTTATAAATCATATATGAACTGTTTCGCGCCGTCTGGCAGTTCACAGTCCTTCCTGGAGCTTTGACTGCCCTCCTCCCTAACAGGAAGGAACAGTCTCTGAAATGCATCTGCCTCTCCACTATTTTAACTTTTGGAAGAGGCGATGCTTTCTGAGATCTCCTCAGCTTGGGATCTCTTTTTTCCTGATTGTGGGTTTACAGACCCACTCTGAATTATTGTCCCCACTTGGATCTGATGGCAGCGGGACGTTTTGGAGGGAGAAATAATGCATCTCCACTCTCTGATGGTTGGAAGTGCTCGGCGCAGTAAATGGCCTGTCACGTGCCCCCACATAGCCTGACTGTTCTCCAGGTTTCACAGACTGGCCTTTTAAAGTTGCTGTCCATGTCTCTCATGGTGAGGTGAGAGTCATTAACAAAATGCTGAGATGCCATCTGTAAAAGATAAATAAAAAAATAATTTTGAGCAATTAATTTTTAGAACAAAGGTAATACACTCATGTTGCATCAAATGATTTTTAATGGGGTCATTTGCAGCTGAACATTTGGTTATTTTCAGCCAGTTAAAGTTGTTTTAATTAATGTAGTAAAAGAACAACAAATACAGTTACACAAAAGAATAAAAGACAATGGTTACATACAATACTCCAAAGCATACTGTTAGCTTATAAACGTACACCATGAACGAATTTTACATGCAATAGCTTTATTAGATTTTCTTTGTTCACATCCAAAACCTAAAATCTCTAGAATTTGCACACAACTCATATAAAATAATGAGTCGCATGCGATCTTAATTAAGTGATTTTGCATATTTAAAAATGCGTTTAAGATCATTACGCAACCCTTTTACATTAATTGAGCACATAGAACAATTTCTCTTCTCCATAGTTTAAGTCAGCATTTTGCAAGTAAAAAAACACAGTTACATTCATAGGCCAGAACATGCAGACCAAAACATGTCCATTAAAAAGTTATTTACCATCAGACCAAAGTTGGTAGCGCTGCTCCGGATCCTTCGGCGAAAGATCTTCTGCGGACCTAAGTGGCGTTTTGCCAGATAAAAGGAGCAGCTTTTCAGAGCGTCGCGAAAATAATGCATTGCGAACTGTAGAATAATCCCTTGAGGTTCCCTGACGGAAAGGAAGAGCATCGCTCCTCTCTTTTCTCAAACAGTGAACAACATAGATGAGGTTATAAGATTTGCCGGCATTATCCACACAATTCGCGCCTGGCGTGCACAATAAAAATAAATAAAATGTAATAAAAATATTAAAAATAAAAATAAATTTAACATTAAACAAAGTTTAATGTTACAAGCAAACAGACACAAATTCAAGGACTGATTCACCTGCGTTGTCAACTTCACGTCGTCATTATTTGGTTATTCACATTTCCTGCAAAGTTTTAAATGGGGTTGAGATGCACTTTTTCTAGGCGTTTCAGAACAGCATTTACATTTACATTGATGCATTTAGCAGACGCTTTTATCCAAAGCGACTTACAAATGAGGGAACAACAGAAACAGTAGATCAACTGAAAAAAACAACAGTCCTACTGTCACGAAGTGGGTGCGCGGAGAGACGGGAGGCAGACCCAAATGCTTAATAAAAGTAAGAGTTTTCTTACTTTTATTTAATCAAGGAGCAAGGGCAAAACAAGGAAAGGGCAATACAATACATCGCAACTTCCTGTTTGCTGGCATGCTATTATATAGCCAGCAAGCAGGAAGTTACCAAAGAGGAAGCAGACAAACAGTCACGGGGCTTGGGCTCCCTCTGCTGTCCAGGTGTTACACCTACGAGCATGGTGCCATTTTTCCCTAGATTAGTATAGAGCAAATAAACATTTTAAATAGATTATTAAATAGAGGACAACAAGGAAGATAGAACAGATAAATTGAACAAACAGTTGCAACAAACTTTGGCCTCAAAGCTTGGCCGCAAGGATGCAGAGTACATTCAAAAAAGCGTAGATTGATGATAAAGAACCTGTTTACAAGACACAAAGGTTTTTGGTATATGAATGTGATGGTGTTTTTTACTTAAAAATGCTAACTTAAAAGTTAGACATTAAAAGATATTTTAAGGTACATTTGTAATTGTTTTTATATTTATTATTTATTTATATATTTTAGATTATTATTTACTGAGTCATTTATTTTACTTTGTGTTATCTTTATTGATAATAATTTGGTTTTCATTTATAGGAATTCATGGGCAGACTCCCTTGTTGTTACAGTTCTGGTGTCACATTGCTTAATGTTTCAAAATGTTTCTCTTTGCTCAGTTAGTTTAAGAGGGTTGTTCTCGTTTGTTCTCGTTTCACATCTTCTCGTTTCTTAACACACACCTTTTTTTAGGTAGTTAACTAAAACACAAAAACGTGATGACGCGACATGCGTCATTTGCATACAGCTTGCGCCCCACAGTGGCGTAAATCAAAAATACAATAGCCCTTCTTAGGTATAAACTAAAACACTGTAAGCTTGAGTACATAAAATAATATATCTTAACACCCCCACTTGTACTCAGATTACATAAATACAAATAATAATTGCATTGTGAATTACAATACAGGAGTGGATTTTTTTTCACTCATTTACATACCAAACATAATGTCTGCAAATTTCCTCAGTTTTAGCATAGAAACAGGTTTAGTCAAAATATCAGCAACCATTTCTTCTGTA
>JBAJNP010004910.1:0-31209 GCA_036877545.1 Yasuhikotakia modesta | reverse complement strand
GGCGGCGTGGTCAGATTTTCCAAACGGAGGGCGAGATTGTGCTTTGTAGCCGTCTTTAACTGTGGTGTAGCAGTGGTCCAGTGTCCTTTCTCCTCTGGTGGGGAAGTTGATATGTTGAACAAAGTTTGACGCTGCGCGCTGGAGGTTGGCGCTGTTAAACTCCCCCTCCACAATAAGCACAGCATCCCGGTGTTGTGTCGGTGGAGCGTGATAGAGAAACAATGCTCATGCTGTTGCACCATCTTTTGTTCACCATTAAGCACACGCCGCTTCCTCTTGACTTCCTCTATTCCAGCATCCTGTCCATGCGATGAACTGAGAAGAACTCATCCAGTGACTGGACTTTAGCGAGCAGGATGCTAGGCAGAGGAGTGCGGTGTGCACGGGCTCTTAGCCTGTTCCTGACACCGGCTCTTTTCCCACGGGGCCTCCGTCTTGGGTCGTGTCCTTTTTTTCTCCCTCAGGATCTCGCTCAGCCAGCTCGGATCCGGGGTTCAAAAACAATGAATTGTGAGTGCACTGTATACCAATAGAAATAAGAGTGTCTCGATCATACACAATGCTTCCCATATGAAAAAAAATGCTGATCTGATATTACAGTAAAATAACTTAAAATACAGCATTCAAAGAAGCATTCAAATTTATCAGACAAATTACTCCAGTTTCCTTCCAATCATACTTAATTATTAGGCTAATTATTATACTCCAGTACCTAGTGGACTGGAAGGGGTACAGCCCTGAGGAATGGTCCTGATGGCAATGTTTGAACAATTTCAACTGTGCCTTAAGAGAATAACCTACAGCACCAATGAGGCTTAAATCTGCTCTCTCTCTCTTTCACTTACAGTAATGTTTTTTGGCATGGCTAATACAGGTATGTTTTACACTATGTGGTCATAAGTATTTGCCAGTGAAAATAACTTTGTTATTTAACCTACTGTTATTTCCTATATAGTTTTTTTCACAATTACAATAAAGTCATAAAAACCCCACATCCAGCATAACCCAGCATAATCACGTGTGAAATCATTCCAATTTAGGGGGGCGATACATCACAGACAGGGTGACATCACAACCAGAAAGCTTAAAAGGGCATACAGTGAGCAAACAGGTAGCTTCGTAAATGAAGAAAGCACATGCAGAGATGATGAAAATATGGCCAGAATTCCCTGGCTAGTGTATAAGAGCACAGCTAAAGCATGAGAAATTGAATGGGGACACCTGCTTAAAAGGTCTTAGAGGCCAACATACCTCGGGTTACGTGAGCCTTGGTTACTTGAAATGGACTTGTAGGAGGTATGGATAGCATCCACAATTCAGTGACTGAGGGTCTGCCCTCAAAGTAGCAGGCAACCCTGCATTAAAGGGATCAACTGGTCCATTCTTCTCCACAGGGTAGCTCTTTGGACACAGTTAATCTTCCGCTGGTCATTCTCCCGGAAGAGAGGAGGACAGAAGGCCTGAAGCATGTAGTGTAGAGGTGGGTACTAAAACCATACCCTGCTCAAGAAATGCCAAAGAAATGCTTTGGGCAGACCAGGTGCAAAGTCTTAATTAGCATAAGCCACTGAGAGGGTCTGGTGGTCAACAACTCTCCTCTGAGAGGTCATAGCCAATAAGAAGGCAACCTGGGTGAAAGAAGGCAACCAATATAAAGGCAACCCTTTTTTATGCTTGAAAGGAGTATATAGAGACTATATGTCTCATCAAAAGACAATAGATGCCACAGTCTCAGCGCATGGCAGAGAAAATGTGTAACCAGAGGATGTTTGTCCACTGACCTGTCCACCGAATAAAGTGTGGTAGGCCGATTGCACTGCCACATAGACATTCAAGTTGGAGTGAACTAATCCTGCAGGCACGCTTCCCTGCAGGAACTCCAGCAATTTACCAACTGGGCAATTGACTGAGTTTCCACTTTAACTGACTGAGGAACCAGGGGTAAGGGACAACGGTACTTAACAGTAATGTGATTGAGAGCTCTATAATCAATGCAAGGGCGTAAACCACCATCCTTCCTTACAAAGAAAAACCTTGGATAGATGAATAAATCCCTTCTTGATTTCCTCGTTAATGTATGTCCTCATGGCTTCTGACTCTGGCTGGGACAACGGGAAGATGTGACACACAGAACCGGGAATGAGGTCTATGGCACAGTTCCCTTCTCTATGTGGTGACAGTTTGGTGGCTTTGCTCTTGCTAAATGCCTCTTGCAAGTCAGCATACTCTGGAGGTAGGTTGAGTGTGACTGTGGGCTTGAGTGTTTTTGGACTTTCAGTTTAACTCTGTAATTTGGAAAGGCAGCGTTCTTGGCATTCAGATGACGAGTGGAGGATCTGTTTCTGGGCCCAGGAGGTAGTGGGATTATTTAGATCCAGTTAGGGATAGCCCAGGATAATGGAGAACTTGGGAGAGTCAACAACAAACAGTTGAATATTTTCTTCATGAATGGCACCAACTCTTAGGATGAGGTCAGTGGTGGAAGGAGGAGTCTCAGATCTACTCACTGACGAAGTCTTTCTGGTGGGATGAGTGGGACAGGAGCTCCTCAGATGGCCTGGTAATCCACAGTAAAAACTTTTTTTTTAGAGTTAGGCGGGTGAATGCAAGTTGCATGGGTTCAGGCTCTGGGTCTTTGAGCATCACACTGGGTTTATCAATGGGTCTGGGAATTTCTCTGAGAACTTCACTTACTTAGGAATTCTCCAGAGTTCTCCAGCCCTCTTTACCATAAGCTGGGTGTGGGAATACCTCCTTGATGCATTGGAAGAAGGCAACAGCCCAGTCTAAAGCTCTGCCTGATAGCACTGAACACACAAACGCTATGCGACTGTCATCAGAAGGATAAAGCATAGGTTGTTGGTTTACAAACAGGAAACATTGGAGCAGGAAACCATTGCATTTACCTGGGGTAACATCGGACATTTTTAGGAAACGCCAAGCGTGGGCTTGAAATGGTGGATGAGGCAGTGTGAATAAATAGATTACCTGGGGCATGGAGTGACTGAACAGACCTGGCCAGTCCCTCTGTGATCATAACCAGGCAATCAATCTGATTGCATTGTTCAGTTAGCGCATTTGCATGCGTGCTTAGCTCCGCATGCCAGGATGCCATAGCTGCTGGATCCGTAGTCTTCTGTAACAAGGTGCTCAGAGACGGTGGATCCAAGTGCAGCTCTTTATTAGCATAGTCAATAGGCAAGGGTCAAAACCAGCAAACAGACAATAAAGACAATAGAGACAATAAAGGTAATCCAAATTGTAGTCAAAACACAGGCAGTAATCAGTGACAGGCAGCAAGAATCAATAATCCACAAAGCAGTCGAAAGATAAAAAAACAGGGAAAATGCTCAGAAAAGTCATCAGATGCAAAACAAGACTTCTCAACGATTTAAGATAAACACAGATTCCTTAATGGCATATGGGAAACACCTGACCACTGGTTACAAAGATGCTGGTCAGAGTAAACTGACGAAGTTACATCCAGTGAACGCTGAGAAAAAAACAGATAAAGGGTAGCAAGAGGAGACAGCAGTCTGGGAAGTCTTTAAATTTTATTTTTTATTCATGATTAGTTGGATATGAAAGAACAGATCCAGAATGAATGACCTCTATCTGCATATTGCAAAAATGTTTTTCAACCAAAGCTGTCATAACACTGAGGGTGAAGGTTTGACTACAATAAAGACAAAATTACTGACTTCAAATTTTTTATGCAATAAACGCAGGAACATTTTTAGATTTGCCAACTGTGTTGTATGGTAAGGATGAGTTGTGCTTCCCTTTCAGGAACTTTTTGAGCTGTTTTGAGCTGCGTCAAAAGCTATAAAAACATGTGCATTGCACAACTTAGGTAAGCTTCTTTCATTCAGCGAGGCATTCTGTTGAATTATGTCCATTGTTTATGTCCTTCCATGTTTAAGTCAGGGATACCATTTAAGTTAGAATGCCAAATGCCAAATGCCCAAAGAGGCATTTGCTGACTTGGAAGCGCACACTGTTTTTTTTCCAACAGGGGAGAGGGATCTGCTCTCCACCTCTTAATAACTGAAGAACTAGATGTAGAGAGTATAGATGAGCAAAGTGTATCCCCACATTACGATGAGTTAGTGGAGGTATTCACTAGCGCAGTTGACAAGCTTAAAATCAACTGGCCGCTAAGAAACAATCTAGCCAGCGTAGGAGCCTCTTAGATGAGAGGTTCCTAAGACGCCAGGTTACAACTTAACACTAAGTAGCTTTTTTCCTGCTACTTAGTGACACTTGCCTTTTTTCCTGGACCTCCATGTGGAGGTTTCTAAGTCTTTAATCCTGCTTCTCAAGAATATGGAACCGTAGCAGGGCTTAGTGAGCAGGGGTACAAGGTGATGTCCCAGTTTGAACAGATGCTAGCCAGCTATCTGTCACCTGAAATGGTGGCGTCTTTGAAGGCTCCAGTCCTGCACCCCAAGCTGCTGTGCAACACCTCAGCGCAGGTGGGCAGGGGATATATGGCCCTCTGGCTTTTCTGTGACTCTATCATCAACAGGTTTCAGGAGGCATGCCAACACAAGTGGAGGCATATCAGGAAGTGGAGGCACGCCAGTACGTCCTCCCTCACCACTCTAACTTCCATTCATGTACCACGTCACTGTGAAGGGAAATACAAAACAAACCATTCGTTTGGTGTTCCCATTTTGTTTTGTGGCATCATGGATGCATTCTTCCACCTCATATCCCTAAGACAGGGGGAATGAATCCTCGAGGACTATATCCAGGATTTCGTTAGCCTGGCGGCATACACCCACTGCAATGACTTGTCTTTGTGTATGTTTTATGTTGAGAGTCTTAATGCTGCCGCCAGAGCTCAACTGCCGAGTTGGAAGCCTCAAGGGAGTTTTGCGGACTTTGTTGAGTGGGTGCTGGCATCATGTGGGTCCCCAATGACCATTGGATATGTCGAGGAGGACACCAGCCCCACTCTGAACTCAGTGCCCAGCCTACCACCCCTCACGAGTGCAGAGTCACCACCTGAGAGCATATTGGATGGATAGTCCAACCACCTGGCGACTGAGGAACCACCGGATGAGCTTGTGACAGAGCTTGGGGAACCCGAGCCGGTAGCAGCAGACCAGGTGGGCAAGCCAATGGCAGAGCACGATAGGTATGATGCGGACAAGAGGAGCATTGTCCACTGCACAGGAACTGAGGATGAGTAGGTACTGGACTTTGAACTGTGTATCTTGGCCCATGTTTCTTGTGATTTTTTCCTGCCTTACGTCCCTCCCATCCATGTCTGTAAGCTTACCAGGACATTCCAGCCACACCTCCTCCGTATCTGGACCACATTGGCAGACTGCCAATCTAGAGTCATCATTGTCACCTGGCCACCTAGCTCCCTCGTCTCCACCTGGTCTCGTCAGTCCACTAGCTTCAACTCGCTCCATAGGCCCTCTGGACACATCTGGGTCTGTCATCGCCTGCCCCTTGCCTTTGAATTTTACCAGCTGCGCCTCATCCCTCCATCCTGCCAGACTCCGCCCTCCTTCCTGGATCTCCCTGGGCCTCGGGCCTCTGTTTGGACCATGCTCACCTTGGACCATCTTTGGGTTTGTTTTGATGGTGCGGGGTCGCACCTTCTGGGAGGAGGGCATTATGTAACACCTGGTTTTGTCTTGTTTTGTGCAATCCCGCTATGTTTTCGTGTTTGGTTTGTTCCCTGAATATTTTCAACCATATCTTGGTATGGTTGATTGTGTTGTGTATTTATACCAGTTCATGTCATTGTGTCTCTATCTCCAATTATACATTTAATATCCCCACTGGTGGACTGATCTTCCACACTTAGGTCTGCTTTAGATATTCAAAAAGCTACTTAAAACCCAGCTGTTTCGGAGGCACCTAACACCACTCTGAGTCTTACTAACAGTAAACATTCTAATTCCCCTCTCTCAACAGGAATCCATTCAAGCACTGGAGTATTGTATCCTAGGAAAATTGTATCTTTGTATGGCTATGTGTATTGTCCTCTTGTATCGCTTCTTTGTTTTCTTCACATTGCAAGTCGCTAAATATAATGTAATGTAGTTCCTTTTCAGGAACTCCAGCTGCGACGAAACCCTATGGGAACACTACCAGCGTTTATGCACTCTGAACAGGTGTTTCAAAATTACTGATTACGAGGTGTGACGTCACAGACGGGGTGACATCATGACCAGGAAGCTATAAAGACACGTGAGTTGTGCTGCTCGGGTTAGCTTCTTTCATTCAGCGAAGCGCTCTATGTCGAATTGTCTGTCGATTGTTTGTCTTTCTATGTATATAAACCAGGGAGGGAAAGCAATTAAGTTAGAATGCCACTGTCTAAGGGAAAGACAAACAGTTTTTTAGAATGTGTGTTCTGTGTGTTCCTCTCTGCCTGCGTTTCATTACGGGTGGGGATACACACGCTCTATGTGTTGTTTGCTTAGGAGCATAGCACGCTCAGTCAGCTCTTGAGGGGGCTGGCTGTGTGCATTGTGAGCAGACGGTGGTGTGATGTTAGAGCATTTGCCAGTCACACTGGAGACCTGGGTTCAAGACCTGTCTCTGACAAAAATCACAGCATGCAGGTGCTCGCTCCTGGAGGGCTCTTTTTGAGAAGGGAGCCCTCATTAGCATCCCACGCGGTGTTGTTCCCACTTTCACTGAGGCAGAACGGTGGCTGCATTCGTGGGGTTCGCAGATGGACTTCATTGAGAGAATTGAGACAGGCTTGTCCTTATCTCGTTTTTCTCTCGTCAAGTCTTCCTTTTTATTGGGTACAGAAGGTTTCTTTTTGTCAGGGAAAGAGATCAGCTCCTCTCATCAACAGAGGAGTTGGACATTGAAAGCTTCCAGCAGCAATCTGTGTCCATGCCGGAGCCTGCCTTTTATCCCTGACCTCCATATGGAGGTCTCTATTTCCTGGAATAGGCCATATTCCTTTTGCCTTTCTAGTTCTGCCTACCAATTGTATGGGAATGTGGTAGGGGTTAATGAGCATACTTATGAATCTATACCCCAGGCTGAACAGATGTTTGCTAGCACTATCTGGCACCCAAAGCGGCAACATATCTTAAGGCCCTGGCCCTGCCCTCAAAACCGCTGTGCAACACTGTGCATTGGTGGGCAGGGGGTGCATGGCGGCAGATCAGGCGGACATGTCCTTGCATACTATGGGCATGCTGCAAGCACTCCAGGTTGAACTGCTTCTGGAATGAATGACAGTGGCTAGGTCACATCTGAGGATGTGATTGAGTTAATTGACAACTGATTTTCAGGATGTCATCTATAGCTCACCTGCCACACTTTAAAGTTAAGGACAGGGTCTTCCTGCCAGGAGGCACACAAGCAGGCTGAGGCACTTCTGTATTCCCTCTTCATGGCTCTCATTCCCGGGGGGTTGCTAAACGGGAGCAGCCCCTCCCATGAACCCAATCATAAAAGCTGTTATGTTTCCAGGGCCTCAGAAGGTTGCGCCCCCCATGGGTTATTCTGGTTGTTTGAAGCCATCAGTTCCACAGGGCCCTCTCGAGCACAATCTAAGACCAGCCTCGAGGGGCTGGTACCCCTAGAAATTTCTTGGCAGTGTGGAGTCTACTGCCAGACGTATTTCAATGTGTCCTGTGCCATGCTTCAGGACACAGCAGCCTTATGCAAGTATCTTCCCAGTCTTCCGCCCCGAGAGGTAGCAGACTCTGAGCACTTACAGCCTCTAAGGAGGCTCCTATGCAAATTATCTTGGGTGTTCCCTGCCAGGCTTCCATTACAGGGCACCAAGACTCTCGTTATGGTTATTTCAGAGACCAGCGTTGAGAGGCTGGTACTCTTCAGCAACTTCATGGCATTGTGTAAACTACTGCCAGGCTTATCCCAATGCGTCCTGCGTAACTTAGAACTAGGTTACAGAATTCAATTCAGTCTTGCCCCCCAGCGTTCAGAGGGGTCCTCCCCACCCTGGTGGGCCAAGCGCAGGCTATGGTTTGGGAACAAGTGGTTTCTCTGTTAAGGAAAGAGGCCTTTGAGGTGGTCCCTCCTCAGCTGAGGCAAACCAGGTTCTACAGCAGCTATTTTATTGTTCCCAAGAAGGGTGGGGGCCTGCGTCCCATCGATGCCTATTTCACATCCACATCCTTCCTCAGCACAGGAAGTTCTTGAGTTTTGCGTTCAGGGACGAAACCTACCAATATCGAGTTCTTCCGTTGGCCTTGCTCTCTCCCCCCACACTTTTACCTAATGTGTGGATGCAGCCCCCGCCCCTTTGAGGCTCCAGGGCGTCCGCATACTGAATTATATAGATGATTGGCTGATTCTATCTCCCTCCCAACATCTGGTGATTCCCACATGAAAGAGCCGGGTTTCAGACTGAATCCCGAGAAGAGTGTGCTTTCTCCAGCTCAGAGAACCATCTATCTCAGTGCAGACGTGTATAAATCATTCCTCTCTGCAGTATTGAGAGTCAAACAAGGCTTGTCACTCACTGTGAAGCCGTTTCAGCAACTGCAGGGTCTGATGGCAGCTGCGTCCAATGTCATATCTTTTGGTATACTGTACATGAGACCCCTTCAGTGGTGGCTCAAATCCAGGGGGTGTTCTCCCAGAGGGGAAGTCCGCTTCGCATGATAAAGGTCACGATGGTGTATCTGTGCTTTCGACATGAGGAGGGAACCCTGGTTCCTCTCTCAGGGACCAGTGTTAAGAGATCTTGGTCACCGTGTTAGGTATGCTAGCGACAGACAGCCGTCCTGCCAAAAGGTCTTTGGGAGCCTCGCCATCTTATTTGGCACATAAGTTGCCTGGATATGTAGGCTTTAAACCTGAGAGACCACCACGTGTTGGTCCACACCAACAACATGGCTGTGATTGCATACATCAACCACCAGGAAGGTCTGCAGTCGTGCCCTTTTTACAAATTGGCGCACCAGACTTGGTCTGGTCCCAGGGGAAGCTTTTCTCACTGAGAGTGGCTTATATCCCTGGTCGATGCAGTGTGGGAGCAGACATTCTGTCAGGGCAGGGGCTGAGGCCCGGGGAATGGAGACGTAGTGAAGGTGGTGAAGCAGATTTGAAAAATTTTGGGATTTGAAAAATGTCCCCTTTGGTACTCTAGTTCATCTAGCTCTTCTGGGACTAGATGCCATGGTTCAGGCATGGCTGAGACTACACCTTTATGCATTCCCTCCTATTGCCCTGCTCCCAGGAGCTCTAGAAAGAATTCACTGGGATGTGGTTTTCACCCACTCTCCATTGTGATACGCCATTCTCTCTCACCACCACAGCCCCACAGCTCACCCTCAGTCTACCACATGTACAGTGGGTGAGCCGCAGGTCTGCCAGCCGCCAGTGGTGTTGGGTCTGGATCAATCTCAGCATCCTGGACTCCACCTCAGCCCTCCGACCCTGCGGCTTTGCCATGTCCCCAAGCTCCCTCGTCTGAGAACTGGATGAGGTGCTCATTTATTCAGTCTAACTGCAGCATTTATATAAGTATTTGTATCACCTGATATAACAAACATTAAGCTTAAGCAAATTTAGCATTTGGCTCAGGCGTTGTTCCATGATTTAGGCTGTTAAATCACACTTCTGCTGTGTGTATATGCATTTACAACATGTCCATTTCTCTAACCACCCTATGACATAATTATTTTTGCAGAACCAAAGCTCTATATCTTCTGCCTGTAACAGCCAAATCAGAGATTCTTTTTAGACTAGCCATTTACATTTACACTTAATCCAAATCGACTTATAAGGTGAGGAAAAGAAAGAAGAGATAAATTGTAAGGAGGGAATACCATCAGCCATACAGTTAAATTTTTAGCAAGAGTACATTTTAACAACAAATTCATACTTGTGTAAGGGTGGTTTCACTACAGTGGTTCTAGCTGTAGGAATGCCAAAATGACTAGAAAATTGTTAACAGCAAGATGATAGTAAAACTGTGTATTTTTTGTCAATTTCCACCCTTCTGCTACTTTTACCAACGACAGAAAAAAGTGCAGTTAAGATTAGCTAAATGTGGGAGAGCGTTGCTATAATATATTGTCTTGCATTAAATAGTTTAAATTGTTAACAAAGATCCAAAACTAGTAAAGGTGGGAAGATGAGTTTATTAACATTACAATAAACTTATCTACAATGGTAAATGATAGATATACAGTAAATGATATACAGATGTATACAGTTGATTGCAGGTGTTGAGAATGTTACCTGATGTCTGAGATATAGAATGAGACATAGAAAGTAGGTAAGAAAGAGAGAACAATTGAGGCATGGAAGCTGGGCCCCAGTGCTCAGGTAAAAAGAAAAGTACAAAAAGAGGCAAGACAGCCAAGGAAGAGAAGAGCACAGAAAATGAGACAGAGCATCTTTTACATTCCCCTTTTATTCTTCCCTTGACCATGTGACTGAAACCAAACCTAAGACAACCAAAATAACCAATCAAAAGACCATGTTTAACCCCCACTGTACTGGACAAATGGCAGACCTTCACCCACCCAACTTAGCCAATAGATTGTTTAACTGTGGGTTCAGAGGAGTGTCACTTTAGGCAAGATAAAGGGGGTTAGGGTCTAATGTACTGTCATCATAACCTTCTAAATGTAGATGCAATGTTAAGAGGTTAATTATAAATTTATTAATTTTTCAGGTTTATAACAGGAGATTTTGCATGATTAATGAAGATTATTGACCTTTTCAGTTATAGGGGAGTTTATTTGCTTATTTTGTGCATACAGATTATTTGCGTAATTGCAAGTTGCAAGTCTAATTACAAGTCTTGATATAGAACTTCTAAACGTTTTTGCACCTTAATATATTGCAACGACCCGCGCCTGTTACGTGTGGGTTTTCAGATGGGCACGACAAACTGACCAGCGGCTACACTGGCCGCGAGTATGTCTCCTACGTGAACACTCGTGCCCCATACACCGCACGGCCCCGAGTGTCACGGGATCCCGGCATGGCTCCTGAATAAATGGCACGGACGCACTCGTACAACGAACCCGTTTATTCTACCACACCAGAAACACACATATCTGACCATCGCCATGGGGCCACTCTTACAGACACCAATCGCCCTGACGATAGTCAACAATAAACACATACACATTATAAATACAACAATAAACACAATCACACATAACAATAACAAACACAGGCGACATGACGGGAACAATCGCGGCTGGTGCTTTAACATGATTAAACATCTTTAATGACACCACACTCGCGATTACCCGTCATGCCCCAGGTCGCTACACTATTCTTATAGGCTACACAAAGTAAGCAAACAGAGGACCAATATATATTAATTGTTTTGTTTTTCTGTATTTGGTCTGTTAGAAGTTTCATTTGACAATAATTTTTAATTTTTATTGTAATCTTGCAGCGCTCTTTAATACGTTTGTTATTTAACCATATGTTCAGGGACAAATTACTTAACATTTATCAGCAAACTCCAAAAAATTTTTTTACTGTTTTTTGATCATTGCAACGCTTTAAGAAACATTCTAGTTGGAGCCACTGCTCTGCTGTATAAAATAAATGGCTGTGATGCATGGCTACTGTTTATTTTTAATCAGATTCCCATGACATTTAACAGATTATCACAGATTATTTTGTTCTGCTCATTTCACAGTTTTACAAACCTGCTGGCTTCTCTCAGTGTTTGATGCTACCATATCAGGCTCAACAAACTTTGCAAGCAAGTTTTTCATTGTTAGATTAGACTAGATTAGCACCTTAGCACACATAATGATCTAAAAACATGAGAGTTATTTCAGAGTGTTGATATGTCCTGCTCTCACCTCCAAGATACAAGAGAGACTTGCTGTCAGAAGGATTTTCAGGAAACCTAGTCTAGGGGAACAACTCTTTTTGACCACAGTAGCGAAGCAGAGGTAATTCAGCATTCCTCTGTCCTGTGTGAAAATAGCCTTGTAATCGTAATCGACCATACTGTTAAAAAGTTGTTCTTTATAATTTGTTTAATATTTCATAATAATCTTTACTGTATCCTGTGTTATTCTATGACAGAACTGTGGCACTCTGCAGCAATCAGCTCTTATGCACATACAGGTGTGTCTAATCACTGATTACGGGGTGGACCAGGAAACTATAAAAGCACATGTTTTGTGCAGCATCTTATTACAGGTAGGGTTACACACTTTCTGTGTGTTGTTTGTTTAGAAGCCAAGCACAATCAGTCAGCCTTGCTGGTGCAGAAAAATCTTCTGTCTTTGAGGGGGGAGCCCTCATTAACGCTCCTCTCCTGAAGCGGAGCAGCACTCAGTGCAAAGCATTATCAACTGGCCCACCAAGAAGCAGACTGTTTAGAGAAAGTCTTTTAGATGAAAGATTCCTGAACAGTCAGTCTCATTGAAGCCTGCCATTTTTCTTATTCAGCTTGCTTTTTAGCCCTGCCTTGTGGTGGGGCTTGGTGAGCATGGTTGCAAGGTAGTGCCCCGGGTGGAACAGATGTTTGCGAGCTATCCATCACCTGATGCGGCGCTGTCCTTAAAGGCTCAGGCGCTGCCCTCCAAACCGCTGTATCAGCATTGGTGGACAGAGGGAACATGCCAGCAGGTCAGGCCAGCACATCCCTTCATACCATGGATGTGCTCCAGGCATATTAGCCCAAACAGCTGATTCATAGAACAGGAAGCTATCACACCTGAGGTTGTGAATTCAGGAGGACCACTGATCTCTCTCTGTGTGCCACCAAGGAGACTGCTTGTGCAGTCATTGCCCGGTCTATGGCAGCACTGGTGGGCACAGAGAGGCATCTTTGGTTGACATTGTCTAACCTTAAAGAAAAAGATACAATCTTTCTTTTGGATGCCCCGTGTGCCTTCTGGGCTATTCGGCAACTCTGTAAATATGGTCTTTGATAGGTACCAGGAGGCATGTAAACAAGCAGAGGCATTCCAGCAGTTCCTCCCTTGTTGCTTTCACCCCCTTAGGACTGTTAGATGGGAGCCTACCTGAACCTCTGGTGCAGGTAACCTTACTTCAGTGCTTCTCCCGAAAACCCACACCATGAAAGCATGGCCAGGAGATTCGCAGCCTCGACAGAGATCCCTAGAAAAATTTGCTGTGGAAGCGTGGAAGCTACTGCCAGGGGTATCTTAATAAGTTTACAATAGAACACAGATACAGAATCCAGTTCAGGTATCGCCCACCTACTTTCGGTGGGGTGCTGTTCACACTAGTGGAACATTTGCAGGCTCAGGTAACAGGAAATTGATACTCTCTTGAGGAAGGAGGCAATTGAGGTGGTCTCTCCTCAGTTCAGAGAAGCAGGACTGTACAGTAGCTACTTCATAGTTCCCAGGATAAGTGGGGGTCTGTGTCCTATTCTCTCGCTTAGATTCAATCCTCTCTGCAATCCTCTCTTGAGTATCACCCACAAGTCACTATAAAGCAGTTTCAGCATCTGCTAAGGCTTATGGCAGCAGCATCCAATGTGATACCTTTTGGTCTACTGTATATGAGTGCAATCAGTGGTGGCTCAGAACCAGGGGGTTTTCCCCAAGTGGTAATGCCTCCCACATGTTGAAGGTCATGAGACCTTGAATTCATTGTTAGATATGTGGAGGAAACCCTGGTTCCTCTCTCAGGGTGTTCCTCTCTCGTAGTGTTAGAGACTTTATGTGGTCCTCCTTTTGAGCCTATTCAAAAGACTTAAATTTGTCAGCTAAGGTGGCCTTCCTACTAGCGGAGGAAGTCTGATCAACTTTTGGTCTGTTTTGGCGCAACTCAAGAGAGTTCAACCTACTTCCAAGCAGACTCTTATTCACTGGATTGTAAATGCAATTTGTATCTCTTATGAAGCCTTTGGACTTCTCCTTTCCCTGGGGACCAGAGCACACTCCACCAGAGGTATGGTGGCCTCTAAAGCCTTTATAGCAGGTATCTTAATACAGGACATTGCATATGGATGCATATGGATAAACTGCATATGGATATACTGCTGGTTAGAAACTGCACATAGATGTACTGCTGGTTAGATAATGCACATTGTATGATTCTAATTAAAATGGTGCACCTGGACACCATGGAACAAGAACAAAGGAAGGCCTGGGCACCATGACAGATGGATAAGAGCACGATAAGTGTGGTATTGGGCGAGCCCTATGCCGTGGACCAATTAGGTTGAAACCGCATGAGAGGAGTTACTCTGTGTAAGGTGTAGGGTGTCTCATTATAAGCCTGCCCAATATGAAAAACATATAAAAGATTGAGCTACTCTGTTTGTGTTAGATGATGATGGTGTTGGATGTGGAGCTGATGTGAAGCTGTTATCATCTCTTAATGCTTGCAATAAAATATTGTTCCTCTTTGACCTGGACAACTGATTCTGAGATGTTTTCTTCAAATTATTACTTACCGAGTTTTTGAAGACTGCAGACTGGCCACAACATAAACTGGCGAGCCAGCCAGGAGCAGAGAGAGGTTGAAAGCTGACCCACGACGGGCGTGCTGGCGGGGGGCTGCGCGAAACATAAAAGGCGCCATATAAATAAGGTAAGCAATTTTTGCTTCCATATGTTTCGTGCTGCCTCCTGTAAGTAATGCCTGTGTTGGAAATGCCTGCTTTTATAACCTCAGCAAATGGCCCTAGGAGGAGTTTCCAGGTCAAAGAGGGCAGCGCATGCGTAGTTAGTTAGATTGGTGAAAAGATATCTTGTATGCCCAGATGAGGGGCATTGATGTGTTGGAGAGCGACACAGAAAATAGTTAACTAGCTTGTAGCCTGGAGAGCGGGCACAAGTGTGTCTGTCTAGACGAGGGGCAGACCATATGTGCATTACTGTTGCTGACGGAGGCACAAAACATTGTAAATAAGAGTTAAGTGTTGTAATTATTTTTGTAAAGCAATTTATTGAACAAAATTAGAAAAGATGTTTTGAGGAGTGGTGAACAGGAAAGGAAGGGGAAGATGAAAGAGTGTGTAAATATAGATCAGAGTATGAAAAATGTTCCTAAAAAGTTGTGTTGTCGGTTGTTTGGTGATTTTCCAGATTGCAGACATTGTGACCCGGACAGAGAAACACAGCCATTGCTGAATAATATAAGAATTGAGCAGAACTGCAGTGTTGTTATTTGATATCCTTGTGCTGTGTGTGTGAGAAGTGTGAAAGAGTGTGTGACGCCCCAGGGCGAATGAGAGAGTGTGTCAGTGTGAACAGGGAATAAAGCATAACAGAAAACTTCTTTGAATAAAGCACAATATTAACAAAGACAAAGAACAATGTTTAACAGACTTAGTAAATTTGTAGGCGGAGAAGTTGAGGGAGAATATGTAGAAGATGAAGAGACTTTAAGAGTAAGAGTAATAGAGGCAGAAACACAGGGAATTAGTAACCATTTTTGGCTGGAAAGACAGCATAAAGACATGACAGGTCAAATAAGGGAGTAAACTGAAGAAAGGAAAGAACAACTGTGGAAGAGTTTGGTAGAAATCACTAATTTAAAACAGTACCAGCAAGAATGGCCAGTAGTAGATTGGAAAAGAGAAGTGAGAGAGCAGATAACATTTGAAAAACTAAAACCCTCACTCCCCAAAACTGAGTCTTTGCTAACAACAGCAGAAATGTACAAAAAATTGCCAGAAATAGTTGCACCCTATTTAAAGAGAAAGAAGTAGTGGGGCGCTGCCTCAGGTGCAGAGGCAGGCTATACCATATTAAGAAATGTGTACATGCAGATTCAACCACAACCTAGAATAGTGAATTGGGAAAGCAGAGACATGCATGCAATAGGGTTTGGAGAGAGACGTATTCCACAACCTGTTAAAAGATGGACAATAAGGAAGTTGTTAGTGGAGCTCAGACAAAATACAGAAACTGAGCGTGTAGTTACATCAGTAGTAGAAGTCCGTATGGACCAAAGCGAACTGGATGAGGTAGAAGCACTAATGCAGAATGCAGATACACCCTACTGTAGTGGAGAGAGAGAGAGAGGAGGGCCACCCTGATGAGGAGGAGGAACCCAGAGTTAAGAGAGAGAGAAGGGAGGGGTGAACTGCCTGAGTGCCTACGATAGTGTTGTGGGATTTTCGATTGCTCATGAAGAATTACTTAAACAAATGGGTTCTGTTTCCTTTATCACATCAAACAAAGCCGAGTTGGTCTGCCAGAGCAACTAACCCCTTTTCACTCAGCAGTATACATTCCATAGCATTTGAAACCATACATTGTATCACTGCTCTCGTGTATTTTTAGGCAGTGCAGCTCCTTACATGAACATACATCTCCTTAGCACATTTCTTGTTCACACGAAACACTATTAAAAAACTACGACAATAGTAACCATAGAGTCAATTGTACAGACTTCAGAATCCTATACTTCGTGATTAACTGTTTATTTTACTCAACAAAATTTATTGACACGCACACTTATTGATTTATTTTATTGTTTTGTTTTGTTTTTCACTTATTCATGTTGGACAGGAAAAAGACATCAGTGGGGCAGAGAGTTGGGGAATAAAATCTTTGAAATTTATATCTTTTAGAAGACATAAATTGAAGACAAAAACAGCAACAAGTGATCAGAGGTAGTAGGTTTATCACACACAGGAAAGTGACACCGATGCCATTGAATACACATGATAAGACGAAATAATTAAAATAGTTTTTTGTCTATCTCTGAAAGTCCTCAACCCAGTGAAAGTCCGGAGGAAGTCAGGGGTCGGATACTTCTAGTGGTCCTCGTCTGACCAGTCCGGTGAAGACAACAGTCTGGTAAAGAAAACTGGGGTTAAAGAGGTAAAAGAGTTTGACATATTAAAAGTGGCTTCGAAGTCACCCAACACAGAGACACCAGCAGACTACATAGCAACACAGTATCCAATATGCAAAGACATAGTTAAAACACTATCTGAAAAGTGGGAAAAAAAACTAAAAGATTAAGAACTAAGTGGCCAGCAGGGGGAACATTTGATTTGGTGGTATGCAGAGACATGAAAACACTGTTAGAAAATTACAAACCAGGAGATAAGACCAAAACCAGAGAACAAAAAAGGCTAAGAGAACATTTATTCATTAAACAAGGGCTAAAAGAACGAAAAGAAAATCAAGGGCAACAGGGAATACAAGCAGGTTTAGTGATGGAGGAAGAGCATCCACCCCCTTACGCACCTACACATAGTGGAGTAGAAACACAAATGCCAGTGGTAACAGGTACATTGGAAGTATCAGGAAACTTTGAGTTAGACGACATGACACAAAACAAAAGTATGGAGTTACGTAGCAATTCCCCTTTGTCAAGAGACATACAAGAAATAATGGACATTACCAACAGAAATAAACTCAGACAACAAGAGATCTGAGAAAGTCAGAGTTGACTCCACAGCAGTGTATGCCCCTGCAGTCCACGCCATGGGACAGGCGGCCCTCAAATACTCAGTGCAGTGGTTCAAAAGAAGATCTGCTCGGGCCCTGGTACCAAGATGAAAAGATGATTCAAGCACCCATCTTGATCAAAGGTAAACAAGCACAAAACATACCATGGGCAGGACAAGATCTAGAGGGTCTCGTGGCTCGACTCCCAGACATACATGAAGAAGCTGGAAAATGGATAAAGATCCTTGACGCAGAAACCATGGGGAAGATGCTGGTGTTAGGAGACATCAAAACCTTGCTGGCACATATCGTTGGAAGAACACAAACCAATGAGCTCTTAGAAGCAGCCGATCTGACACAGGCCATTGGAACTGCAGGACCTTCATTGTCCAGCGCTGTGGCATGTGCTAATAAATAAATATCCCATGCAGATGGATCCTAAGTTCTTAAAAGGTGAACAACTGGGTAACAATGAAAGCCCAACCACATACATACATAGACAACTGAGAAGATGGAAAGAGGAACTGGAGCAAGATCCTGAAAGAGATGTGGTAATGACGGTGCTGTTCAGAAACTCCATAATAGATGCCATGCCATTACAAGTGGCTAAACTGGAAGAAGTAGTGGGTCTGACTTCAAAGACGTCCAAAGAATTCTGTGACCACATTGCACATGCAGTTTAACATCACAGGAAGAATGAAGAAAAATTAAAGACTCAAGAAAGAGATCTGCAGAGATGTTTGGCACAATTGCAATTGCAGCTGGAGGAACTGACAAGCAAGAAGAAAAAGGTGCAGGCCCCATTAAAAACCAGCGAAGAACAGTCAGAAACTGTACAAGCACCAGTTGTGGCTACACCTCAAGTTCCATGTGCAGCTGTCTCTCCCACAGTGGCAACCTTACCTGCTTTACAGCCAGGAGTGCAGCCTGTTGCAATACATTTCTACCAACCTAATAGATCCAACTATCCACAGAGGGGAAGAGGAAGAAGGCGAGCATGAACATATGATGACCAGCAAAGGAGTAACATTCTGGGAAGAATATGCTGGGGATGCAACTAGCCTGGTCACACTAAGAAAGATTGTACAACAAACCCATTGCCTGACATGAATCTTCCACAGCATCACAACCAAGATTTCAAAAACGTGCAACAAACAGGACGGGTACATCCATGGGCAGGTAATGGACAGGGCTACTAGGGATGCCCAGAGAATCATACGGGGAGGAACCAGCTTCCAATGTTATCCTCGGATGCTGATGAAGAACCAATCCTACAAGTCAAAACCTTAGAAAAAAAAACTTACCCCAATGATGCTAGATACAGGAGCAACATTCTCATGTCTGAGTCCAAAATATGCCATTCACCTCCCCAGGTCTGGAAAATATGTAAAGACTGAAGGATTCAGGGGGCAAATGCAGCTAACACCAATGACAATTCCTGTAACATTAAAAGTAAAAGATTCTGATATTAAAATACCCCTGTTAGTGTCAGAACAAACCCCAGTCAACTTGTTAGGAAGGGATGCCTGGTGTTGACTGAAATTATAGATGGTGTTCCCCTGAAGGGATTTACATAGATGAGTTAGGAGTAAAGCAGATGACGGTGAAAGAACACAAAACTGAGACACCACGTGTAAATGTTGATTGAATGGGAAACATTGGTGAGCAAGTACAACACATACACACTTGAAAAGTGGGTAAGGTATATAAAAGAACAGTTTAACAATCCAAAAGTGCCAGACACAGAATTTCACTGCACACTTATTTATGACACAAGCAGGGATCCACAACTGGAAAAAGAATGGTTAAAACATGCAGGGCATCAAACAGCTCTTCTGTCAGAACACAATTATAGGCCCCAAGGGTAAAGAATTCTGAGTTTGTTGACAAATGGTTTAAGGTACACAATTCAATTCCACATGTAACTTTATATGTGCAGGATGGGTGTGACGCTCAAGACTTAGGTCCAATGATGGTGCAGGCAGAAAACCTGCAGTGGATGCCCACAGAAAACCCTCTCATTTTCCAAACAGCAGACGTGACATTTTTTAAATTAGTGTGTTATAGTGAAATGTTAGGTACCCCCAAATTGATAGTTGAAATGGCTCAGACATAAACTGAACACAAAAATCACAGTAGAATTCAGGAGTTAGTAACACAGATGGAACAAATGTGCCACAAGAATTGTGGTCAAAACATGACACTGATGTTGTAGTTGTAGTTGTAGTTAGGGCAAAACCAGGAGTGAGATTTCCCCACAGGCAACAATATCCATTAAAACCCCAAGCAGTTGAAGGAATTAGGCCAACAATTGAAGGACTGGTAAAAGCAGGAGTTTTGATAGAAACAGCAACCTATTGTAAAACACCCATTTTTCCTGTAGAAAAAGCAAACAAGAATGAATGGAGACTGGAACATGATTTTAGGGCGGTGAATGAGGTTGTAGAAGACTGGCTAGCTGAGGTTCCCAACCCGCATACGCTATAGACTAATGTTCTACCTGCTGCAAATTATTTTACAGTGATTGGCTTGTGTTCTGCATTTTTCAGTGTTCCTTTAGCAGAGGAAAGCAGACATCTTTTTCCTTCACTTTTCAAGGTAAACAATACACGTACACCAGAATGCCACAAGGATTTAAACATTCACCACATGTTTCCAATCAGGTTCTAAAAAATGACTTGGGTGATCTAAGATTAGACAGCACATTAATTTTAGTATGTGGATGATTTGTTTATCTGCTCAACAACTTTTGAACAATGCCATGTAGATTCCATTAAAGTGTTGACTAAATTAGCACTAGGAGGCCACAAGGCCTTTAGAAAAAAAGCTGCAAAACTGCATGCCACAGGTAGAGTATTTAGGCAGACTGACTGCTCACAAGACAAAAGCAATCTCACCCAGTCAGTTAGAAGGAATATGTAAAGCTCCACAGCCTCAAACAGTACTGGACTGTGGCGTTCCCATGAAGGACTGATGTTAGCACCAAATCTCTGTTAATTATTGATGTGCATGGGTTTGACCATTCCGCAAGGGGGGAAGAAAATACAACAGATACAACAGTTGAGAATCAAACAGAGACTTGGACGTGTTTACCATCCTCAGTCACAAGAATGGTTGAAAGAGTTAATGGAACTTTGAAAGCAAAATCTTTGCTGAAAACAAGATCTTTGCGGAAACAAAGCTAAGCTGGGTAGAGGCTCTACCAATGCTCTTATGAGCTACAGAATGGAAACCAATAACATTGGCAATTGCTTTGGTGATGTTTGTACTGATATTCTGTTGCATTATCCCCATAGTAAGATCAACGGTACTGAGAGCAACCACAAAACAAATGGTAAATGTATCAGTGGGTCAAGCCAGATAAAATGCATCGGCTAATGTGGAATTAACAGAGTATAACACTGGTTCTTATGAAGACATGTAATTGGGTAAAGGTGAAGGTTTTCTTTTGTTTTGTTTCTCTTTGTTTTGAATCAATCAGAATATGACAAGTATGCATGTGTTTTTGATTTCATTACAAAATGTTTTTTCAGTATGTAAACATCATGATTAGAGGTATATCACAAATAGATGTAGTGAAATATGTGTTGATGACCCTGTTGGAGTCCCAAAAAGCATCTAAAGGTACCTGTCATACAAGGGCTGACCAATGGTGGTTTAAAAACCCGCAGTTGGCCCCAACACCAGATACCACGCAAGGCAGGACCTGGGTACCTATGGCAACGCAGGAGCAACTCAGATAGCGCTCTGAGTTGCTCCTGCGTAGGCCATCCGGAAGCGCCTGTGGGCTCCTCTGACACCGACAAGACACATTATATCCATCACTAAAGCACAATTTGTATTATAATCAGTTAGTAGTTTGTATATATATATATATTGTAAGAATAGGGGCCTAAGATCTTTTACTCCATTCCAGTCAAATTGGGAGTGGAGATGTTTGGTCTCGGGTTTCCACAGTAATGGCTATTGGCAAAGTTTGAAGGGTGACTGTTTTGGTCACAATAGTAGGACATTGAAGGGCTTAGCTGCAGAGATACAGTCTGGGTTGAGGGAAAACAGTGTGGGGCTATTGAAGCCCCAAAGGGGGGATGTATTGGAGAGAAAATGCATATGGATATACTGCTGGTTAGAAACTGCACATAGATGTACTGCTGGTTAGATAATGCACATGTATGATTCTAATTAAAATGGTGCACCTGGACACCATGGAACAAGAACAAAGGAAGGCCTGGGCACCATGACAGTTGGATAAGAGCATGATAAGTGTAGTATTGGGCGAGGCCTATGCCATGGACCAATTAGGTTGAAACCGGCGGATTACAAGCAAAGGTGTAGGTGTCTCATTATAAGCCCGTCCAATATGAAAAACGTATAAAAGATTGAGCTTCTTTTGTTCTTCTTGGACCTGGACAACTGATTCTGAGATGTTTTCTTCAAATTATTACTTATTGAGTTTTAGGTGCTTCTGAGGCTTTGCAGATTTAACCAAAGTGCTGCTCTCTCTTTGTCACATCACAGAACAAGAATCAATATGTTCAACAACTCTAGGTCACCTTTAAGTTTGACTGATTACAATCTCCTGTGTGATGGCTGAATGAAGTTCGTTCATAGCAAGTTTGGCATCAGCAGTTATAATGGTGGAGGTAAACTCCCATGACAGATAAAATGTTCTACACTTAACCATGAGGAACTCAATGTTAGCTGAGCAGGGTCTTCCGACAGTAACAGAGTTTGTGCACCAAGCTTTGTTAACATAAATGTACAGTCCTCAACCTCTTGTCTTAACAGAATCAACCACCGTCTTGTCTGCCCTGAATGTGTGAAGTCCAGGTAGCTCAATAGCATTGTCCAGTATGCCGCTGTTTAGGCATGTTTCTGTGAAGATCATGACGTTACAGTTCAAAAGTCTTTTGCTGTGGTTGATGCAGAGTCAAATCTCGTCCATTTTGTTCACCAATGACCATACATTGGCGAGAAAAATGCTGGGTAAAGAGAGTCAATGTGGTGTTAGCATTAGCCTAGCTCTCAGTAGCTCAGTAGCTTACAGCTAACAGACCCAAAATGAGCCAGAAAAATTGGAGTGACACTGAGTCTTGTGATGTGCACACGCCATCATCTTGAAAGCTTATTGTTAATATTATTCCCTAAATGTGATTGGGCAGAATAAATCATCATCATGGCTTATCAAGCCTTGGGGTAGGAAACTTGGACACAAGGAGTGCTACAATAGGGAGTGCAACAAAAAAAATGTTGACTTTTTAATGACTGACTTTAAATTAGAAACTTTAACATTTATTTGGACACCCAGGGTGGGAGAGGGCCAGAAGCTTCACAAGAGAATTGCATTAATGATCCAGTAACCAGTAAGAGTTTGCTTTGATGCAGGTTGGCCTTTCTTATGAGGGCCAAGACTGGGCAATTAACTGGGTCAAACTGGTGATTTCTGCACCAAGAAGTAAAGACCGTTCACTTTGAGGTATACACTTTCCTTGTAGACAAAGCTCTGGACTGTAAGATGGTCTCAACAACCTCAGGTGAGAGACCAGAAGCTATGAGTTGCGCCCCCTTAGGGGCCACACCCAGAGGTTCCACAGTTCTTGGCGGAGGTGAACAATGGTGCCCCCTTCCCAAAGGTCCACCCTCACAAGGATCTTCCAGGGAGAACGGTAGGAGAGATATGAGATCCAAGATCCATACTCGGCTAAGCCAGCATGGGGCTACTAAAAGCACAGATAACACATTCAGGCATATACTTTCCAGAACTCCCGAGAGAAGAGTGATTGGGGAAAGGGTTACAGACAAAGCCTTGAATAAGTCTTTACCATGGCATCCAGTCACAGAGGAGCTGAATAAGCTAAAGAGGCCCAGAGGGGACATTGCTCTGTCTCTCGAGAGGCAAACACTCTCCAAATCTGCTCCACTACCTTCGGGTGAAGCATCTATTTACTGGGTCTCGGCCCCTGTCTCATCAGGATGTCTGCTCCCACACTGCATCTCCCAGGAATGTACACTGCTTTAGCAATAGGAGCTTTCCTGGGACCACACAAGGATCTGGTGCACCAGCCTGTAGAGGGGCCGTGAATGCAGACCTCTTAGTGGTTGATGTATGCAACTACTGCCAGGTCTTGAAGGAAGCACTTCAGCCCAAAATACTGCTAGCATTTATAAACAGTTGATGTGCCAAGTAACATAGCAATCATGACCACCCCTCAACCAGTGAGGGATGCATCTGTCACTAGTAAACGCTAAGACCAAGAGCTACCAGCAGGGGGCCTCCACATGTCTAAGTCAAGAATGCACTGTCTCTTGACCCTGATCATGCGGAACGGATTTCCCCTCAGGGTAAGCCCCTTGGTTTTAGCCACCATTTTAGGGCCTCATGTTTAGCAGGCCAAATAGAATTACATTGGACACTGTTGCCATTGGGTCTAGCAGCTGCTGAAAATGCTTGAACTGCTGAGTAAGTGACACTCTTTTCAGTGTTCAGTCTGAACCCCAGCTCTTTCATATGGGCGAGAACGACAGTGCCAAAACCAACTAATCGTTCATGTATTTCAGTATGCAGATACTCTGGTATCATAAAGGAGCCAGAGCTGCATCCACACACTTGGTGAAAGTGCGGGGTGAGAGAGCAAGGCCAAAGGGAAGCACACAATATTGGTAAGCTTTGCCCCTCAAAGCAAATCACAAGAACTTCCTGACAAGGTTAACCAGACATGTCTCTCTGCGGCCATATCATATCGTAGGGACATATCAGCAGTTCTTCTCAGTTCTATTATATTCTTGGATGTGATACCCTCGCTGTCATTAATTCTTTTCAGCAGTTCATCTTGGTATACCTGCAATATAGTCATAGTATGCAGGCAAGAACCAGCATGACCTGCTGCAATGTACCCTCTGCCCACCAGTGTTAAGGTAGTATGAAGTGGCTTGGAGGGCAAAGCCAGAGCCGGTAAGCCCTGCCACATAGCCAAAACGGCTAAAAACAGGGCCAAAGAGGCAAGCAGAATATGGCCTTCCCCAGTACCTCAACACAGCGCGAGTGATAGAGTGTGCTTCACTCCAAGGCACTGAACACACAGACTAAGTATATCCCACCCGTAATACAATGCAGGCAGGAAAAAACACAGCCTGAAATGCTCAGTGCTATCCCCTTGAATCTCCCTGAATCCCAAGGTAGCACCACTATACTCACTGTGATAAACAATTTCTCCAAGGCCTGCAGGCTAATACCCTTACCAAAGCTTCCTACTGCTCTAGAGACTGCTGAGACTCTGTGCAATGCTGTGTTTAGGTATAATGGTCTACCTGATGACACTGTGTCCGACAGACCTCCCCAATTTACATCCAGGGTCTGGGCAGCATTCTGTAAGCTTCTCAACATAAAAGTCAGTTTAACATCTGGGTACCTTCCTCAACCAAACAGTCAAGTTGAGCGCCTAAATCAAGAAGCTAACTCAATACCTTAGAATCTACTGTCACTCGAACCAAAATGACTGGATACCTAAGCTGGATTTCTTGGAATTCCGCTGGAAACTGGATTTCCTCATGTGGGCAGAACATGCTCAGAACTCCATTAGGAAGCCTGCCACAAACCTTATTCCAGTGTGTTCTTGGCTTTCAACCTCCACTCTTCCCCTGGTCTGGTGAGCCATCCGAGTTACCTACCATCAACGCCTGGATGCAGCACAGTGAGGACACTGGGAAGGCGGCTCGCATACACCTCCAGAGGGCAGTCCATAGAATCACCATGCAAGCCAACAGACATCATGCTCAGAATCGAAATCTCCAGACTCTCCAGTAAAAAGTCCCAGGTATGTGGGTCCCTTTCAGATCATAAAACAAATTACTCCAGTTTTAGTACAGATTAGAATTACCTGCTTATTATAGAATTTATCCAACGTTTCATGTCTGCTTGCTCAAGCCCGCTGGTGAACTTCATTGAGGAGAGGACCAGGACAAGACAGAGACACTGGGGCCTCCTCCCATCACTGTGGACAGTGAAGAGGGTTACCGAGTCAGTTCCATCCTGGACTCCAGGCATTGGGGCAGCTGTTTACAGTACCTGGTAGATTGTGAGGGCTACGGTCCTGATGAACAGCCTTGGGTTCCTGCCACTGATACCTATTCCGAGCATTTCTTACTGTGTAGGATTACTTGTGTATGACCTTGAACTGCCTATCATTTTATTGCATGTTCTCTGCCTGCCTTTTGTTACCCTATTTGTGTTTGGATTACTCTTTGTGACCGCCTGTCTAATGCTGAGTTTGTTAATAAAACACTGCATATGGATCCTAAGAGTGTTTACTCTGTTACACACATATATATTTATTATGTATTATATTTCAAATGTATTTGAAAACTAGATGATTTGAGGTTTCTAGTGGTGTTACTTATATGTTTCTGAGACAAAATCTTGTGGAGCTTTAGAGGGGTGATTGCAACTGTTTAAACAACCCCTCGGGGACTGTAACCTCAAAGGGACAAAAATACAATTGTCAACATATTATCTATCTGTTTTTATTTTTCATTATATGTAAATCTGCTTTACAGCATTTTTTTAAAGCATGTATTATTTATATAGCGCTTTTCAAAAAGTAAAATTAATAAAGAAACAAAAAAATGTATTAGTTTGCTGTCAGGTTTGCTTTTGTCACCCCCATCATTGGGCCCATTTCAGAAAGGTGGTTCAACCAACTCTTGAGCATAAGGACCAAAGAGCCAGGAGTGGCTCGGATATCAATAAGAGCCAGGAGTGGCTCAGCCATAGTGCCTGTGAAAAGTTAAAGGAGTTGACCATCCCACAGTCTCACAGACATGCATAAAAGGCCACCATTCCCCGAGTAGAATGTGCCTTGGTCCCCTTAGGTAGGCAAATACCAGAGGACTCATAAGAGATGTGGATCATATCAGAAATCCAACAACTGAGAGCCTGTCCGCTTTGTTAGCGGAGAGAGCTTGCTTAGGATTTCCAAGGCAGACAAACTCGCCTTTCTCCACAGGGCAGTTCTGTAGACTTAAGTGCCCAGTGCTTGAGCTGGACAAATGCAATTTTGCTCCTACAGGGAGGTGGAAAAAATGCTTGTAGTACAACTGTCCATATTACAGTTGAAGGTACTTTAGAGACAAATCCTTGTTTCGGGTATAAGAAGGCTTTGGCAAACCTGGCACAAATTCTAGAAAAGGCACAACAAAGAGAGCCTGAAGGTCACCCACCCTCCTCAGAGAAGTGATGGCCAGCAGGAATGTCATTTTTACTGATAACAGATTAGAAATATCCTCAATGGGCTCGAAAGGTGGAGCACAAAAAGCTTCAAACCAGGTCCCAAAGAGAGACACAAGATCGTACCTGGGGCCTCAGCCTCAGTGCACCTCAGAAGAAATGTGGAGCGAACCGACAGGATCTGGCTGTTGAAGTTATCAGATCCGTACAATGTAATTGATAATCAAACATCACTCCAAGGTTCCTGGCAGTTTTGGAATGACTTATTGATGTCATAACCCTAACCCTAAGACTAATCCAAGCTGAATAGAGAAGTTGTGGCTGAGTGTTGGGTTTGCCGAAATTACTAGTAGTTCTGTCTTGGCAGAGTTGAGCTGAAGGTGATGAGGAAGTTGTAGTGTAGTGTCATGATTGAAAAGAAGGAGTATAGCTGTGTGTCATCAGTGTAGCAGTGATATGAGAATCTGTGTTTTTTGATGACAGACCCTAGTGAAGACATATAGATGGAAACCATATAGATGGGAGGGTTGGGGCAGTGAGCAGGAAACTAAAAAGAACAGACGGGTAGGAGACAGAGAGTGAAGGTTTTGCCGAAAGGAGACACATGGAGCATCACTAGTGCCAGTAGTGATGTTGAGATGGATTTGGTGGAATTAATAGTAGTTCTGTCCTGGCAGAGTTGAGCTGAAGGTGATAATCCTTCATCCAAGCTGTAATGTGTAGTGTAGTGTAGTGTAGTGTCCTCCGGTTGATGGGAGGAGTATAGTTGTGTGTCATTGGCATAGCAGTGATATGAGAACCTGTGTTTCCTGATGACAGACCCTAGTGAAGACATATAGATGGAAAAGAGAAGTGGTCCAAGAATAGAGTACTGAGGAACCCCAGTGGTGGGATGATTTGGCAGGTCAGGGTTAGGGTTAGGTCAGGGTTACCCTAACCCTAACCCTAATTACAGGTCATCCAATATTTTATGGCCGTGATACAATTAGAAAGTTTTGTTAGAAATATCGTCGGTCTAGAAGATATGTATAGCTGGGTGTCATCAGCATAGCAGTGGAAATTTATCCCAAGGCTTCTAATTAGATTTCCTAATGGAAGCATATAGATTGTGAAAAGCAGAGGGCCCAAAATAGAACCTTGAGGGAGGCCATACTGGACTGGCATTACGGCAGACAATTCCCCATTTATGTGTACAAACTGATAACGGTCGGACAAATACGATCAGAGTCACTGCAAGGCCTGCCCTTGAATGCCCACCTCATTCTGTAAACAACCAACAGCAAGCCATGAACTATGGTATCAAACGCTGCACTAAGATCCAGCAAAACTAGTAGTGATGTATACTTTATCAGCTGCCAGGAGTAAATCATTTGTAAATTTTGACCAGAGCAGTCTCTGTACTGTGATGTGGTCTAAACCCAGACTGAAAATTTTCAAAAATGTTTCAAAAAAGCAGACAGTTGAGAAAATACAACTCGTTCTAGGATATTTGACATAAAAGAGGTATTTGAGAAAAATCTAGGATTGTTTTTATGTCTCTCGATTTCCGAGCTGATATGTGCAGCCCTTGCTGATTTTAGGGACTTTTTATAACGATTCATACTGTCCTTCCATGCCAAACAAAACACCTCTAAGTTTGTTTTTCTCCATTTAGTTTTTCTCTAGATTACGAGTTTCTCTCTTTAAGGTAATAGTCGTGGTGTTATACCACAGAGCTGTCCTTCTATCTTTGACTTTTTTGATTTTAAGTGGTGCGACCATATTAAGAGTACTGGTAAAACTATGATTTAGCCTTGTTGTTAGATTTTCTAACTCTATAGCAGTTTCAGGTGGATTTAGTAGATTTGATAGGTCGGGCAGCATACTAATAAAGCTGTTTTTAGTGTTGGCGTTATGTTTCTGCCCTTACAAAAACACGGGACATTATGGTCGAAGTCGATTATCCAGGAAATTAGATGGTGGTCTGTGATTTTATCACACTGCGGTATGATTTCTATATTTACGGTGTCAAGACCACAAGATAGAATTTGATCAACAATGAACTGTAGTTTGCGATACACTTAGAAAATCATAATAGATAATTGCGATGCCACATCCACGACCTGCCAGACATGGCTCATGCTTATAGTGGTAGCCTGGTAAAGCAGATTCATTTAAACCAACAAAGTCATCAGGCTTTAACCATGTTCCTGTGTAGCTCAACTGGTAGAGCATTCCGTTAGCAGAGCAGAGGTTGTGGGTTCAATTCCAGGGAACACAAGTACCGAAAATGTATATGTTGAATTCACTGTAAGTCACTTTGGATAAAAGCGTCTGCCACATGAATAAATGTAAATGTTTCCGTTATGCAAAATATGTCAAAACTATAGTCTGAAATCATTTCATTTACAATGACCCCCTTTGTTAAAAGAGCTCTAATGTTAAGAAGGCCAAGCTTGAGCAGATGTTTACGTTTTCTCACGGTGTTGTTATCTACGTCGATTGAGATGAGATTTTTGTCTGTTTATTGCTCTAGGTTTATTTTTCCTCTTTCCCCGAGGGAACAGACACAATCTCTATTTGTTTTGCCATACATATATCATTAATTGACAATTTAGCAAAACAGCAGCAGCTAGGAGGAGGGTTTGTACTGTGCGAAAATAAAATTAAGAGTCACTTCTAAATCACCTGACTCCCTTTCACCCCCTCACTGTAATAATGAAGACTAAAGTTATGTAAATTGCATTGGGCATTCAAAGTGATAACAGCATTAGATAACCACCTTTTGTTGCCCCTTCCTGAGAGTGGTTGACCATTTGCTCAGGATTCCCGAGAGCAATCAATGGAACTAGGATTGGGGGTGATTACATCTTACATGCTTTGTTGTCACCTGTGTGCTTTGTTCTCCATTTTGAGGGACCGCCCCTCAAAATGGATATAAATGTAATGCATGTTAACTTTAAGTTGGACTTGATGACTGCAGCGCCCGAGCAGCATGCTCTGATTTGATCTACAATAAAGACTACTGCTCAAGGAAATCCAAGTCTCCTGGTCTTCGCTAAAAAAAAGTTTTCAACAGTACTTACGAGTCAGTCTGTGCGAATGCTCCTGGTGATGTTATCTGTCACTAGCGAGGCTCCCACTCGGCTGGGGTGCAGGCCATCCAGATGGTAGAGCCTCGGTTGCTCCCAAAAAAAGATCCCAATTATTTATAAAGAACAGCTTCTATTCAATACACCATGATCTTAAACAATTATTTAATGACAGAAGTATACTAAACCTTTCGTCACTGTGTCTGAAGTTGGGAAGTGGTCCGGGATATCTTCGCTGCGGCTGATGCACGGTGTAAAGACTCGACTAGCCTCCTAAAATCCTTTTAAGGGATGAGGGAGGTTTCCAACAAGCTTTTCCGCTCAAGCAGCTGTGCCTGCCTCTCGAGAAGGTCCTTCATCATCTTCTCAATATTTTTAAATTCCGCCTGAACTGTGTCCAGCTCAAACGAGTCGTCACCTGCAGACAGAGGTAAACAAACATCTGAAATATTAACCATGCTTTAGGAAGATCCGATAGAAAGCCAGTAACGTGTATTGACTAAAGGTTTTGTTAAAACGGAGGTCAGCGATAATTAGTATTGCTAGTCTAGTCAGAAGCAATATGGAATGTAGCAGACGTAAATAAGCTTAAAAATTTGCAGATTATAACAGAGTTGGCAAAGTTTTCCAACGGAACTCTAACTCAGACCACACAGCCACAGCAAAAGGGAAACCTGGGTGCACCGGTTTGCTCACAGGGACACAGAGAACCAGGGAAACACAGGGAACAAGGGCAATACAATACATTGCAACTTCCTGTTTGCTGGCATGCTGTTTTATAGCCAGCAAATATTTTTTAAATTTCGAAAAATTAAAAATTACCAAAGAGGAAGCAGAGGGAGCAAACAGACAGTCACAGGGCTTGGGCTCCCTCTGCTGTCCAAGGTGGAGCAGGTGACAGGGGAGACCACCAGGGTGGAGCAGCCGAATGGAGAGAGGACCTGGAGAGGCAAGAGAGACTGGAGAGCCTTGAGAGCCTGGAAAGGCTAGAGAGACCTAAGAGTCTA
Source organism: Yasuhikotakia modesta (assembly GCA_036877545.1). Taxonomy (NCBI): domain Eukaryota; kingdom Metazoa; phylum Chordata; class Actinopteri; order Cypriniformes; family Botiidae; genus Yasuhikotakia; species Yasuhikotakia modesta. The sequence continues at coordinate 569 of JBAJNP010004910.1, read as the reverse complement.
GAAAGACTTGAGAGATCTCAGAGTGCCTGAAGAGGTCAGAGTGCCTGGAAAGGCTAGAGAACCTTGAGAGTCCAGAGAGTCTTGAGGGTCTAGAGAGACCTCAGAGGCTTGATTGCCTAGAGAGACCTGAGAGACTTAAGAGTCTAGAAAGTGGCTTGTGAGCCCACCAGAGCAGAACGGGAGGCTTGGGAGTCCGTCAGGGTGTAGCAGGAGGCCTGGGAGTCTGCCAGGGCTGCACAGGAGGCTTGTGGCGACCATGACGGGTGCTGGCTCAGGATGGGCGGCCATGACGGGTGCTGATTCAGGATAGGCGACCATGACGGGTGCTGACTCTGTAACGGTGGCCATTTTGTCATGTCCAACCTCTGTAGCGGCGGCCATCTTGTTATGTGCAGGCTTAGGGAAGGTGGCCATCTTGGGCTGTGGCTCATAAGAGTTTCCCGGGGAAGGCAGCCCTCTTATGAGTGCGTGCAGTTTCCCGCTCCTCTGCATCAGTGAAAGCTGAACCACACAACAGAAGCGCATAGTCCAGAAAGTCCATCAGTGAATACTTATTCTCCTGCTTGGCT
>JBAJNP010004909.1:21043-31224 GCA_036877545.1 Yasuhikotakia modesta | reverse complement strand
GGGTTCCACAGCAGGTTTTGTAGTTTTACCTCATTTAAAACGCCTGATTACAGAATCATCCAATGAACTGATTGTGTCGTGTGTGCAGAGCTGAGAATCTCCAGTCAGGACCCCTTTAAACACCCCAGAAGTAAAGTAAAGATGTGCTATTTTTGTTCACCGGTTGAGGGGGGCTGAGCTAAACTGGGTTGCTGAGAAAATGCTACATTAAACTGTTCAAATTGCCCATTTTCTTCATCATTTGAAGAGGAAGGGCCCTCATTTAGGTGTCAGGATGTAGCGGCGATATCTATAGCATGTTCCGCTATACTTTACGTATCGTCTTCACAACACCGTGACGTGGAAATCGCCCCGTTGCGGTTGTGGGTGAGCCTGTTCGTGCTGGCACAATACAGGCAGCAAGAACGTGTGTGCGTTAGCGTGCGCGTGGGCGAGCGCGGGCGGGTGGAAATCAGAGAAAACGGCATGCAAACGTTGGCGTCATCTCTTCAGACGCTCCTCGTGAGCTGGTGGGAGAGAGCTGTGCTGTAATGCATGACCGGGGGTCGGTAACAGAAGGTCAGTTGGGCCCACAGAGAACGTCCTGAGTTGACTTTTGTTACGGTAAATCAACCGTCTCGGACGCAATCGAGTTTATCGCGTTTCACACGTCACTAATTAAAGACTCGTAGAACACAAAAGCATCTTCTTTGCTCATTTGAAATGAAAGTTATCGACTTAGTAGACATGCCCTAATGTTCACTTAACAGTCCACACTGACCGTTTAGTGAGACTAATGCTGTTTATTGCTCGCCATGTCTGTTATTGTAATTGAAAGATTACAGCTCAGAGATTGTTCTGTGTGTTTCATGTCTCCAGCTCAGAAATTATGTGTTTTATATCAAACAGAAATATGTGCAAGGGTTGCTAACTAATTACCTCTTACCATATCTGCTTTTTATGAGATTTGCCCTGTAGGAATCATGTCAGATGAACCTGAAATCAGCCAGCGTTACTGAAATACGAAGTTTTGCACCGTCTAAAAAAATCTTAAAAGGTAAAAAGAAAGTAATTGGTGGACCTCAGTGAGCAACAATTGTGCTACAAGTATGTGCAATATATTTCACCTGTATGACTTTGTCTCTGAGCAACACAAAAGAAGACATTTTTAAATATGTTGGTAACCAAACAGCGGTGGTAACAACCGAACAACGTTGGGAACAGAAACAACATTTCTCAAAATATCATCTTTTGTGTTCTACAGAATAAAAGTCACACAGGTTTGGAAAGACATGAGGGTGAGTAAATGCTGGGGGAAAATCACTGGGGTGAACTGGGTAATAATGAAAGTATCACATTGGAGGGTTGTGGCCTGTGATACTGTTATGAATCTTTACAGATGTATAAGAGTGTGTAGCAATAAGAGTATCCAGGCAGTGTGTATCTCCGTCATGTTTTCATGGATCAGGTCGTGTGAAAGATCTCAGATGAAAGGTCAAAAATCTCATATAAAAGATGGAGGAACCACAGAAGAAGATAAATAATTTGTCATGAAGACAAGGGGAAGTATGTGGCTGGAATTTCAGGTTACGGTTACCAAGACCCGGAAACTTCTGGAAGAATATCCACGCTGATGTTAGCGCACATCTTTTCCGTAAATTCATGCACGTTGTTGTAATGCGACTCTGGTTTGTGGCTTTGTGTTGGTGTGTCTTCCATTGAGAGACGCAGCAGAGGTGGGTGGAGGGTGGTGGAGGCAGTGTTACATAACGGAGAAAAATCACTGATGGGATAAACTTCAGTTAGCGGATAGAAAAAGAACGAGAGAATACTGCTTTTCTTGAAGTGTGACACCTCCTGCCTCACTTGAGACCGTTGTGTGGGTGTGTTTGTGTGTGTTTGTGCGTGTATATAAGCTTTTACGAGTCTATGTGTGCTAGTTTCTTGTGTAAGTGTTTGCTATGAGGGCACGTGATCAGTTAGGATGAAACACTGACTGCGTCTGCCTACGCCAGGCTGGACCGGCAGAAATTATACATGCTGTGCTGGACAGATCATTAATGTCTTCCTGTCAGGTGATACATGGTGCCGGAACCACAGGCTTGTGAATGCGGACGATTCCGACATGGAACATTCTTGGAATGTTAACTAACATTTTCTAAAAGTCCTTCCAGTGCTTTGTAAAAGTTAGTGAAATGTTTTTTTACTTTTAAGTTTTAAGTGAACATAATGTTTTAATAATGTTTTTATAATCAAGCATTATTGTGATTACAACCTTTGGTCTAAATACATTCTGAGGTATTTTTGCTTCTTGTAATAATTGGAGGTTTGGTCAGTGTTATATTATATGTTTGTCCTGATGGGTGCACATGACTTCAGTCAGACATCTTTATAGTTGAATCTCTTAACTTTTATTTCAGAAAACTGACTGACTCTGGTCTTCAGTATGTATGACAATAACAAATAGTCTTTAAAACTGCAACCTGTAACTTTTGCCTCTCTGGCGCCATCTCTGTCTGTAACATGAAACTGCAGGTTATTTGGTGTACTTATAATTACTTATATTGAAGTCAAATGAAGCCAAACTAACGTTTCCTTGGACATCAACAGCTCAAGTTATAAATATTATTATAAACTTATCATTACTAATGTGGGTAAGGAGAGCGTTTTAAACACTAATCTGTCATTTACTTGCTAAATATCAGATTTTCGTTCGTTTTTAACCCCAAAAAGTTACAGATTGCAGCTTTAATTGTCATGAATGTCAAATGTTCTAATCATTATTATTTGTTTTCTCTTCTCTTTCTATATAACGTGTCTCCAATCTTCCATGGCTGTTCACCTGGCACCCAGGTAAGACATGTTCTTCCTACAGTCTCTGTGTTATCCTGCAAACTTTCACCTGGTTGAAAATCGGATCAACAGCCGCTTCTTAAAATTGCGACAGGAGTTTCTGAAAAGCGTTATTTTCCTTCAACGTGGCATCGGCTGACTGCACGAGAGTCTAATGACGGCAGTTCAGTCAGAAAGATGCACTGCGAGCACTTAGTACCTCTCCACGCATTTAGAAGAGATAAAACAGTATTTTGCTTTATTAAAAGCTCTCGTTTGACATTTGGTGGCTAAATCTTTGTTTAAATGGCGTCATTTTGAAGTTCTACTGTCACGTCATCCAAACAGTGTGACAACTTCTGAATTTGATGATTCTGTTTTTTTATTTTTCGTCTCATTACAGTTTGTGGCATTGTGTGTAGTTGTGTAGTGTTGTGTAGGTGAGATGATCAGAACTTTTCTATCTCCGCTGAAGGAGTTTCAGTATAAAAGATGTTTCTCATTTTGCCAGTAATTGTGCCGCTGTGGATAAATCTCACATAAACATTTCTGAATCATATCTCACCCCAAAATTCAAAAGAAAAATGGTAACGCTTTACAATAAGGTTCCCTTTGTTAACATTAGTTAACTACCTTAGTTAACATGAGTTATAGATTACAAACGGTGACATAAACAATAAACAATACTCATACAGCGTGTGTTAGTCTCAGTTAATGTTAACTTAAACTTTTATTCTACATTTTTAAAATCAAACATTGTGTCTGTTTGTTCAGTAAACAAATATATGTGCATTAACTAACATTATGTGCATTAACTAACATTAACAAAGATTAATAAATGCTGTAGAAATATATTGTTCATTGTTAGTACATTGACTTGTTAACCTGTTGTAAAGTGTTACTGAAAATTGGTGCTAAAAATACATATAGCAGAAAGAAAAGCATTTTTTAGATCAATCACGATTTTATTTTGCATTGTGGTGACAGTTTCAAAACTCCCTCAATTCTTTAGATTATTGTAATTAATTGTACAACAATACAGTACAACAAATACGATTATGCTGTATGTCTAATACTTTATTAAAATGCTTTAAATATTTAATAGAGTAGTAATGAGAATTTATTTAATGTCACAATGCAAAATAAATGTCTTTATATTGAATTAAAAGCTTTATCTGTTTGATTTTAGTGAGAATAAAGACCCATGGCAGTAGCAGAGAGATTTCTCAATGTATATAATAATATTTAGTGTGTATAATGTTTGCGCACAGACTGTGTGCATGTGTGTGTGTGTCATACATGCAGGATTATTATAAGAGGGATTAGTGTTACAGAATGGAGAGATTTGAGGGGCAGGGGGTCCTCCGGTGACCTCCTCACTGCTGCCGGCTGATTGGTGGAGCTCGCTGTTCAGATGCGCTTGTCTCCACCCCCCCCCCCGTACAGCAATCAGTTGTATCCCTCTTTCACATATCTGTAAGAGTCAGGCATGTAATTATGTGTGTGTGTGCGGGTGTGTGTGYGTGCGCGCCTGTCATGGAGAAATAGAGGGTGTCAGGGGGGTGTTGTCGAACTGCCACTTTAAACTGGTACATCACTTAACACACGTGCACACACACACTGTTGCGCCTGTTTATAGACATTCCATACAATAATTTTTTCATGTGATGTGCAGTTAAATTGCGTGTACCTGAAAAGCAGAAACACTGATTTTACACATATATGGGTGTGTGAGGTGTCTACCCTCGAGTCCCACCTGCAGGGTGTGCAGCTGTTAGTCTAGTGTGTTTGTGTGTGTGTTTTGTGAATTCCCAGGTAGAATTGTCTTCAGATCAGTCAGGTGTTTTTGGTTGTGTATGTGTGCGTGTGTTAAACCCCTCCTGAGATTTCAAGTTTCCTGTTAAAATCGTACGTGCTTCCATTCTGTTCCCAGCTGTTCTCATGAGATCTCATTGTGAAAATAACGCTCACATAACATTGATGTTTGCTGACATCACACGTCGCTTTTGACCCACAGGTTTGAGCTACAGATTTAATTCGTCACATACGCAGTTGTACATGTTCCTGCGCTAATGAAATATGATTCGCTAACAAAGAACTGCATTTAAAACCGCATTTTTAAGAAAAGTGACAGTACAGCTTTAGGTATAACCGCTTCATTATTTGTGTCCTTCAGACGGTTTCATCTGAAGTTGTGGAATCACTGACTGACCTCATCGGTAGATGTTCTGATGTGTCATGACCGCAGAACCCCAGATCTCAGCAGAACCCTGTAGATCTCACACAATGCCTGCAGGCTTAGTATATATCAGCAACTGGACTCATGTTGGTAATATATAACTTAGAACAGTTGTCTTGCCTTAACCGACCTTTTCAAAGGATTTAGACATCTTCACAGCCCAAATAATACTTTAGGATGCTGGTCCAGTTTATTTACATTGTGTTTTAATGTTACAAATTGCTTCTCTTAAAGAAAAAGTAGAAGAATGAGTCTAAATGCTTTCTGTGAAAATTGGCATAATTCTGCAAATGAATAACAAATTGTTTGTTATCATTTACTAACCCTCATGTTTGTAACTCTTCTTTCTTCCAGAAAACAAAATAATTTGTTGATGTTAGTGACTGATAGCCGTTGTGTAGCTGTGTGAATAAACGTTTCTGATCCCGTGTTCCTTGCATGGAGACTAGCAAGTTATACGGTTTTGTCACAAACATGGGGGTGAGTTAAGAAGACAGATTTGAGTTTTTTTAATTTGCTGCTGTAACTCAGAACTGAATTTGTGATTGAAGGCAGCCAGTTAATGGTTTTACGGCTGTACTTTAGTATGTCTTTAAATATTCCATTAGGAATAACAGACTGACGAGCTCTTATCCTGAGTGCTGTCAGTTAACATGACTGATGATACGCGTATGAATAATTAATAACACTTTAGCAATAATAGCACACAGATCCTTCTAGAATCAAGAGCCTCAGTCCTCATCGTACATCACTGTTGGCTTTTCTGAAAAATAAAAACGTTAGGACAGTGTTTTTTGGTTTTCTGCTCTTTGATCTTTTCCTAAACTCTGTGAATTTTTCAGATGTTATTTTCTATTCACTTGAGGCCCAAGAAACGTCTATTTCCACTTATCAAAGTGTCGTTGCGATGGTTAAATGTTATTAAGAGCAATTTTAGGTACACTCCTGTGTCGCAGGTTCCACCTTTAATCCAGTTTTCTTTTCAATTTGGTCTGTCTGGTCCGCGCATCATTTCACACAGTTAGCCATTTCAGCTGTAACTGTAGTTTCCAGCCTCCATCATCACTTAAGCGTCTGTGTACAGGTTGAGTCATTTTGGCTTGTGGCAGCCTCATGCGCTGATGAATGAAGTTCTGAGGTGAAATTCGTTTCTCATCTCTTTCTAAAGGGGTTCAGGCGGTTTTTTTACTGCGGTTGTGAGGCGTTATGTAAGACTGAAGGGTGTAAATCAGTTCAGACCTCCATATGTTACCACAAAAGCCAATTACGCAAGTTGCTTTCGCATACATAACCACAGCGGCCAATCAAGCGAGACACTTTCGCATACATAACCACAGCGGCCAATCAAGCGAGACGTGTTCGCATACATAACCACAGTGGCTAACAGGAATATATCTGTGTCTGGTAGTTTCTCTCTCTCTCTCTCTCTCTCTCTCTCTCTCTCTCTCTGATCCTGAATTACCTTGTCTTTTATTTTCCCTGCCTCAGCTGTTTCTTCCCTCAGCAGTGTCTTTATTTCTCCATTTTAATCTATATGTCGTTGCTTTTCTCTCTGTAATCGTCTTTATCTTGTTTGTTCATTTTCTCAGGTTATATGCAGAGAGTAACTTCAGTTCTGCTGGTCTGTTCGCACCGACGTTTAGATTAAATCATTACAGTTGCGTTATTGTTTGATTTTATTTACAGTTTAAAGTTTTCACCTGCGTGTCAAGTGAATCGAGTGATGTTGGAACAGTTTTCAACTTTAATACCTTTAATCCATTTACACTTCGAAAAATATTGTTTTATAGATGCATAGAATGTACCATAATGTTATTTTGCTGTAGCATAAAGACAATATAAAGCAACATTTGCAAACCATTGTTTTATATTCGCAAACATTTCTAGATTTTGATTAAAAATGACTTTTAAGCTGCAATCCAGTATTTTGTCTCCCTAGCGCCATCTCTGTTCAAAGCACAAAATTCTCTTTACATGTTAAAATCAAACATGAACTTTAATTTCCTGGAAACTCAAACTATAAACGTTGTTTAAGCGTTGTAAATGGGTTACATAAGACATCCTTTTGGAAACTCAACTGTCATGTTCTTGCTCAATAACTGATTATTGTTTATTTTTAACCCAAAAAAGTTACAGATTGCAGCTTTAAAAGTGATTTGTTGTAACCAGGAGTTACAGGAACACAAGAACTGTACAGGAACTGTACAGGAACTATACAGGAACTGTAGAAAGGAGGCTGTAGCCTGCGGTTTCTTTGAGCTTTTGGCAGCGCTGACTGGTGTAGCATAGCTTTGGCTGCGGCATCTCTTGAAGGTTCGCCAGAGCTAGCAGCTGACGCAACTCCTTCCACGCTAGTTCCATGCGACGTTTCTGCACCGTCGATTTTCTCTGCAGGACAAACGAGTGAACAAACGTGTTGTGGAACACATACAGCGTAAAAGACCATGTTTGTTAGCTGTGAGGTTGTGTGCTAGTGTACTCTTAAAAGATTTCAGAGCACTAGAAATGTATTATCGGTTGTTAGCAACATTTCCTAACCTTATGATCTCATGGGAAAACGTAACAGTTTTTAAGGTGCTGTTTTTTTCAAATGAACATTACTAGACAAAAAAAGCATAAGTGTCTAAGCATAAAAAAGCACCAATTAAACAAGCCACCAATTTGCTAAAGCATAAAATAGTTTTACGTTTTGCAATGAGATTATGTTGGTATCTTGTTATTTTAGGCCAAAATTTTCTAACTAAATGTTCAGCAATATGATTTGAACATACAGTTTTCACAAGAACCAACCAAGCAAAATTATGGGTCATTTAAAGTCTCTAATTGCTAAAGTTTCCCTCGAGGAAACCGCTAAAGTGTTTTTTTGCCGCTCTGCTGCCCGTAGCCGATGGCACCAGCGGAGTCGATGGCAGTATTTATTCATTCATCCAAACTGTTCTTCCTCATTGCGTTTTTTCATTCAGATTTCACACATAAGGTGTCAAAGCTTCATGAATGTGGCCCAAACCATCCGCACGGCTGTGACGTGGGTCCCCTTATGTGTCCGTATCCTGACCTGGCATCTGCTGCTAAGATCTCCTACCTGTTCGCCAGGTGGGATGGAGTTAGCTGGATGCCAAGAACGGGCTTTCTCCCCCCCATCAGTTCTGGAGAATGCCAGTTTCTGAATTTAGAAGCTTGAACTGGGATTTGTGCCAGATCAGAGAGAGTTCTCCAGCGTGTCATCATGGAGGGTCAAAGTATCTGAGATACATATTAGATCTGTGTTGGTTTTCAGGAATCTGAGAACTCGAAAGCTTTAAAGAGAACAACATTTGAGAAACGCTACATGTATGGTGTTGTGGTGGCATGTGGAGCGTTTAAAACGTCCACGTATTCCGTTTTATGGATGTTATTGCTTGGTTACATAAGTTATACAATCATTTTTAATGCTGTAATGTTTTTAAAACGTTCCACGTAAAAATAAGGGAAAAAATGCTTTTATTTTATGATATATAACATCAAAATACATTGTACTAATGTTATTGCAAGAGCATTATTGGTAACTATGTCAGCCAAATGCATAAATGTAAATATAAGTGTGTTAAGTTTTATTAGTGCGTCTGACCACCTGATTATTTAACACTGATCTGAAATCTCAACACTCAGAATATCAGTAACATTATTTCTGAATTTAGTTTGACTAGGTATGTGGTGTGTCTTGTTGATAATGTAGGACTGTTCAAGGTTACAGGCAGGATAGCTGGGGAATCATCTGGCGAACGATGCATCCGTATCAGATATTCTGGCAGATTTAATGGGGATGTGACTCGTACCTGCAGCTTTTCTGTTTAATGAGCGTCACGAAGCGCAGACACTCTTGGGTCCGTGTGTTTGTGTGTTTGTTTGCTGGTTTACTTGTGCATGTTACAAAACGGCTAAAGGTTCAGTTCCATATTTGTGGGTGTTGTAATCTCGGCTAGATGCATATGTTTGTGGGTGATGTTTGTTTGTGTGTGTGCGCTCGGGTGTTTGCAAGCGTGTGTGTCTCTGAAAATACCTGGAGGTGCTGCTTGAAACCTCCTGGAGAGAGAAAGAAATGTTATCAATGCGCGTGTTGGATCTGATAATCGCCTGTGGTGAGATTTGCTCCGTGTGTGTGTTTGTACTCTCTGTTTATCTGTATATGTCTGTTTAAATGCCTCCCACCAGCCATTTTCGAACTCGTCTGACGATCATCTGAAATTCAGTAGTGAAACTCCAAACTCATTCTGAACCGCATAGAAACCTGTTGCGTTTTGCCAGGTGTGTGATATTTCAGCACAGAGCCCATTTCACTACAGCCATGTTGTTGATCTCAACGCATTTCTGTTGTTTGTCTCGTGTTTTTGTTGCTGTGTGAGCTCACGCTTACGTACTTAAAGGAGCAGTGCGCCCAAAATAGAAGATTGTGTCATCGATTACGCACCCTTATCTCTTTGCAAACCCATGTGATCTTTTATTTTGGGGTGAGCTATCCCTTTAATGACCACTAACGCCAGATTTCATCAAAGGAGGTGTCTGTGAGATGTTGATGCATTTCTGATGGATTTATTCCTCTGAGTAAAATCCACAGCTGTGTCTCCTGCCATGACAAACAGTGTGTGTGTGTGTGTGTGTGTGTGTGTGTGCGCGTTTGTTTGTATGTGAGTGTGTGTGTAATTGTGTGTGTGTGTTTGAGTGTGTGTGTTTTTGAGAGTGTGTGTGTGTGAGACATATTTTGAGAACTTGTCTATTCTGAGTAAGTTAATGCAGATATTAATGAATCTGTCATTTCACGAGGTTGATCTTGTTGATTATTCCCCAAACCTCTCAGTTTGCATGTTCAGTGTTTACATAAGAGCTCTCTGCATCAGAACGGATTGATCTGAAATGTGTTTCTGCGCTTTAATCCTTTATTAAATAGCCTCCTTCAGAAGTGGATCCGGAGGTTAAATCTGTTTTCATTCACTGGGTTTGGAGCTGTCTGTAAACTGCAGCTCATTCAGTCGTTTCTCAGGAAGCTTTTCTTCTGTGGACGTTCCGGCACATAAATGTTCCACCTACACGGTGTTTGGAGGCGTTTGTGCTACACGAGGCACTTTTGCAATGCGGTTTCCATCACTCCCTCTTT
>JBAJNP010004909.1:0-17315 GCA_036877545.1 Yasuhikotakia modesta | reverse complement strand
ACACACACACACAAAATCCTCTGACATTGTAGTAATCCACTCTGACAAGGTGGTTGTTGATGGTCAGATTTGTGTGTGTGTGTTGAGTCAGAATTAACGCTCAAAGGAAGGACAAAAATGTTGATTCTGTCTGTTCACTGTAGTGTGTTTTACAGGTGAGGCACATTCTGTTTGACGGCACAAGCGTTTCGGCTAGCAGAGTCCTTGATAAACCATTTATAATGCGGTAGATTGTTTTTATATTATTTACGGTTGGCAAACTGTCAAAGAATTGAGTTTTATGTCGGCAGTTTTACAAACATGACTCATCAGAATTCAACACCAGAATGTATTATGATGTTGGTTTTGCTGTCTGGAGCCGTTTGTGTTTGTCAGGTATTATATAACATGATTGATTGTATGTCTGATTAAGTTTCAGGGCTTTATTATTTATTTATAAATAATCATGTTTTGATTTGCGCCCACCAGGATCCAAGAAAATAATCGAATAAGATGAAGGGCTTTTCATTTGTAAATGATTAAATTTGCAACAAGCCCTTATGTGATATAGAGGCCATTTTATATATAATTTTAATATGATATTCTCTTACCTAGATGTAAGAGATACTGCAATTAATAAAATGAATTTTCCTAATAACATGTTAAATTGTTTTGAGCGTCAACATTTCTCCATTTTGAACGTCTTATTTTAGCGTTGGATATGAAAAATTTGTTTTGGTGAAAGCGTGTCATAGCTGAGAAAAGCAAACAATTCATTTTGACGACTGCCGTATGTTACTGGCTGTACGAAACACAATCAATACCTCAAAGTAAAAAATCTTTGGTGCAGATATTGATGATGGAAAACTTATATGCTGGATGTGTTCAGACATGAGATCTATCGTTTATCGGCCCCCTGACAGAGATTCTGTGTTTAAGAGGAAATCCACAAATCTGAGGCAAATATCAGATCAAACGCTTTCATTAGAAATGTCAAAATAAAAGTGTTGCTTCAATGTCTGTCCCTCAGTGAGTGAATTATATAGAACAGCTTTGGCTGTTTGTAAGATTTCCTACACATGTGTAAGGTTGGGGGTTTTCAAAACGTTGACTAATGTTTTCACAAAGTTAGAATATTCAAAATAACGTTGTTGACATTTTTGGTTTATTAATAGGCCATTATTCGCTGGCTTACAAAGGCCTGATTCCTGAGTCCTGATTCAGTTACAGACTTGTCGCTGTTTTAAGATTTAAAGCTGGATTATTGTAAAACAATGATTACAACATTTTCCCCATTTTAGCTAAGTTACGTTTTTGTGCTACAGCAGATATATGTTTTTATCTTTAAACCGTAACTCGGTTAATGTTGGAACGTGATCCAAACATAAACCCTAGACGGTAACAACAGGCCCTGCTGGAAATGAAGCAGTTTATCGTCAGTCTTTTGGGAAATATCTGTCATTCCATGACTTGTCTTCATATGTTCAGGGGACTTTGTAGTCAGCACGGCCCCTGTGGGTCCGAATCCATTATTACTGTTTACGTAACACAGTCAGAATTATAGCTGTGTAAATGTAGCGCATTGTGTTTATTGACCTTCACATTCTCTGATTGAGTTCATAATTTGCATAATTATTAATCTGTTATGTTTTGCTATTTAGGCACCTACAATAAATGAGATTTTTCTATTCTGAACTCCTATTTGATTTATCAGTCAATTTTATCCGCTTTTATCCGCATCCAATTAAAACTCCCGCTAATTGTTTAATTAAATGTTATTAGTGGTGTTTTTCTAAGGCAAGTAGTATTAGCTAAAATACTGATTATTCTTAAAGCTGCAATCTGTAACTTTTTTTGGGTTAAAATGAACAAAGTTGTAATTGAAAAAATGCAGTGCAGATCGGTGTTTAAAACAGCCTGTTTATGTTAAACTATACGTTTATATTAGTGGTTTACAGCTTCAGCCGTCAGAAATGTATGTTTGGCTTCATTTGAATTAAATTGTAAAGTAACCTGCTTTTTAGGTTTCAAACAGAGATGGCGCCACAGAGGCGAAACTTACAGATTGCAGCTTTAAAACATTTTCAGGAGAACATTTTGGAAACTTGTAGCTTTATGGAATTACCTGTAACCTGTTGGAAACGTCACCCAGATTTTAGGGTGGGATCTGCTGACTAGTAAGTGTCCACCTAGTAAAACCACCCTAGCAACCATATGAAAACACTCTGGCAACCAGCCAGAAAACATTAGCATTGTAACAGCACTGTATAATCTTGCAACATGATGAATTAGCTTTGATCTCCATTAATCACCTGTATGCCAGTGTTACAGATTAAAATATTAACAGTGTTATTCAGCGGTGCGCTTGTGTGCCGTACAGAGATAAATGTTCTTTCATTGTGCATGTGGAACGCTGGAAATGAATGTCTCTGTTCTGTGCTGTATGTAGGTAGAGCTTATGTTGGGAATTAGCCAATCTTCCCCCGCGTTTACCGTTGTGATGTACGGTTCAAACACAGACTAAACTTAGAGCGAACGGATGAAGGTAAATGATTCTCTCTCTCTTTCTCTCACTAGTCACATTGTTTTCCCTCTCGAGTGCCTCTTCCATCTGACCGTCAAAGGGCGATTTGTTGTGACTGTTTTGTGAGTTATCACCTCGTCATCTCTCGCGATCTTCACGCCCCTCTGGGTTAGATTTTAGCTCCAAACAAATGACTTTTGATGTTGTCGACGCCGCGGTCCCAGAAAAGCTAACGGCACGCTTGCGGAACCCCGGCTCGCCTGAAAGAACATCAATAACGCATTACCTTTTAGATTAGCTTGTGCTAATTAGCTCTTGTCGTTCTGAAAGGAAACTGATACGAGTGCCTTTCTGTTGACGCATTTTGTGGCCCTCATCGGCTGTACCTGTGCTAACAGCGTGACTTGACCTCTGTCTCCCCAGGCTTCAGTGGTGCGGAGACTCCCGCCGTTTGAGATTGTTTAAATTTAGCCGTTACGCTGTCGAGGTTGCTAATGAGAGACTGAGAGGGAAGCTTGTGCCAAACTCGTGACTTTCCACCCTGCAAGAAATGTGCAGGTATTCCCAGAGCCTGGTGATCAAATTAATGAGTTCTGCCTTCACCTGGAACTATTTATAGGACCTGAAGATACAACAGCGTGTGAAGGAGGGGCGGAGGATGTAACCAATGTCTGAAAGACACGATGGAGGCTTTAATGTCGTACAAAGCTGATTAAAGTATGAAGAATTATTTGAAGTATGATTGTATGATAAAGTATGATTGAATTGTATTAAAGTATTATATTGAAGTAAGGGATCATTATTACCCACATAGGAATTTCAAAACCTTTCCATTACCTACAGAATAACACGACAGTAGGCTGTTTACAGGAGGCTAGCAATACCAACATAGTTTTGAATGTCCTATAACATATAACAGAGATGTGCAAATTCATAGTATGACAGGCAAGTGAGGCTTCCTGTCATTACATTCAGACCGAATACAATGATTAGACAAACATTTTATAGTTCTGCGCCTTCCACAGAAAACATATAACTGTATTTACTATTTATTTGGATAGTTAGTTTGTGTAGCATAAAACTCAGAGGCCGTAGCCTCTGCCGATTTCAGTGAATCAGTTTAATCAGTTCACAAATTGGCCTGAATGATTCATTAGTGAATAAATTGGATTCAATTTGGCTTAAATTTGAAATTATTTTTATAAGTCCTTTTCCCTAACAGATTATTAGAAAGGTGATGGAGATTTAATGGTTTAATAGCGTGAGAACTCTGTAAATGGATGTACTGTAGGTTCCAAGCTTTGTTGCTGGTTGAAAGCAAGCATTAAAATAAGATAAAATAACTACAATTGCTTGTTGTTTGGTTTTCTTACCAAATGTACATTTTTGTAGCTATGCAGAAGTCTTAATATTTTATTGGTATATTGTCACTGAGGAGGGCTTTGAATATTTTTGTGGACAATGAGAGGCTGAGTTGAGAAGTTTGGATACAGCAGATATGGGTTCTTGTGTTTTTTGTGCTGAATGTTTTGAGTGTGTATGTTGTATCTCAGAAAACAGGACACTGGTTTTGAAGTATGTGTTTGTTCTCTGGAGCTGTAGATTAAGAAAAACAACAAAAATATGTAGGGTGGGGCTCGACTTAAATTATTGAGAATGTTTGAAAAGTATTTGCGAGTTTTACTTTACTGTTTTGGCAGATGTAGAATAAAACAGAATATTTTCTCGTGTGTCTCTCTGCTTAAGTATAGCAATGTACGGTTTATTAAAACCTTCTATCTTTATCAGAAAGCAGATTTACATAATCAAATTAAGCATGGCTCCCGTTGACACCGTTACCAAATTTGTATGCAAATAAGATCCTGTGAAAACAAGCTGCCAATTTCATCCTTTCTCTCCTGTATTTGTCAGTATTGTTGAATAATGATATGCAGAGTCATTTCAGGCTTAAGTTTGAGTCCCGGTTCCACTTAAAAATGTCTCAGTAACAGCGTAACAATACCTCTGCTGCCGCCGCGCAGCCGGCGATTATAAACTCCTCATTTCAGGAATTTATTTAACGCTTCACTGAAAACTTTTGCACAGAAACGTATTTATGAATATGGCGATGCCATAAGGGTCGATGAATTTTACAGGTCATACTGGCAATAATTGCAGGTTTTCAAAATGTTCAGTGTTTACGTTTTAAGAACATTTTTATATCTGGTGTAAATATTGCATGTCATGAGATTACCAGGGTCCAAAATAACATTTTTCCTCATTTGCCCATGGCAAGTAAACAGAGAAATTGTACTTTTTATAGCCTCACGCCAACAGGGGTCAGAATCATTTTTATCGTGTTTAATTATATTGCAGTTCCAACTGGCCAGTAACTCTGTTTTGTTTACCTGCCAATTTTTAATTTTCTAAGTTTCTGCAGGGAAAGTTTCAGCTGGTATTCTGAGGTCTACGGGAGTTTGTATAGCTGCATATTCCTGGCGTCTTACAAATCCGTCTGATTGGTAACTTTTTTGAGAAAGCAGCTTAAAAGCTTTCCTGATTCTGTAAGATTTTGTGGCTTTATTCAGTTAATTACCTCTGATGGTGTAATGTGGGCACCAGGATCTTTCTACTGACACACATAAGCTCTCTGCTCTGCCATTATCAGTAACTCTGGACAACCGCTATATTAGCTGACAAACGCCACCCCTGGCTGCTATTATACCCCCTGATAACCAGAGTCTGATTACCCCTATTCAGACCCAAGCGGCAACATGCTATTAACATATGATGAGCACTTTGTGGATCACTGCCTGTCTGGTTCTGGATGCGTGACGCATCTCTGTCGCAGACGGAGCGAGGCTGGCTGCGGCGCTTTGGTTAGATTAAATTATCTGAGTTATTTACTGTAAAGAAGAAGCTGTGAGCCAAATTGAGTTCCAGGTTGTTCTTTATTCGCTGTTGATCGCATTAGCCCTTTGCTAATTGAGGAGCTGCTAATTTTGGGGCCTCGTAAAATTCTCTTTGAGTGTGTGAGTGTGTGTGTGTATGAGTGACTGTGTGTGTGTGTGTGAGACTGTGTGTGAGTGTGTGACTGTGTGTATGAGTGACTGTGTGTGTGTGTGTGTGAGACTGTGTGGATGTGTGTAACTGTGTGTGTGTGTGTGTGACTGTGTGTGTGTGTGAGTGTGTGACTGTGTGTGTTCAAAAAATTGTATTTGAAAATGTATTGTGTGAAGTGGTATTTAGGTAGCGGAACGTTCTTAGAACATTGGCTAACATTCTCAAAGAAAGTCCTCTCATATTTATCAAACACACTCACAGTAATGTTAGTGGTTGTTTTTATTAACATTACATATCAAAAGTCTAAAATGTTTTTCTTAAATGGTTACAAGCGATATTATTGGTGCAATGTCTAAAAACATTTTAAATGTTCCTAGATCTTTTAAAACAGCATTTTTAATGTTTGTTATTTAATGGAAATGTTGCATTTAAAATGGGATGTTTTTCAGCGTAATGTAGTGAATTTAAGAGCAGCTGTGTTTATAATTTTCATGGGAATTAAATGTTATAGTTACCTATTAACATTTAGTGAGGACAGGAGAAACCATATATAACTTATATTTGTTATTGTTATGTTTTAGATTTTAACTAATGCATGACAAATATATCTCATTAATCGCTGTTTGGTTGCAGTATTCAAAGCATGCTGCATTGCTTTCCCTGGTGTTTGTTGTGGACTGACTGACTCCACCCTAACAATCTCTCTCTCTCTCTCTCTGTCTCTCTTTCTCTCTCTCTCTCTCTCTCTCTCTTTCTCTGTCTCTCTCTCTCTTTCTCTCTCTCTCTCTCTCTCTCTGAGGGTTATGGCTTCGACAGCTGCGTGCCGGTCGACTCATTGGTATGTCTGAGGAGGATTTGTGTAGTGAGAGAATGAACAGTGAATGCAGATGGGAAATAAAGAGCTGGCCGGAAGATGCCCTCGCCATTAAATCACACCTGCTTCCCTCGGCAGCACCGGCACGTCAGTTACGCCGAGAGCAACCGGTCAAATTAGCCCTTTTTTCATTTTTAACAGGTGGACGATTTTAAAACGTGTCTTGCGTACAAATAGCGTCGGGGTAGCGGCTGGTCCGTTGTGTTTTCCAGACACCCAGGGTTGTGTTTTCCAAATACTAAAGGTTCTTTTGTACATTTTTTCTCGTTTCTTTCAGCGCTGTACGGTTGTAAATAGAGATGTGGTATCAAGGACGCACTTCAGGCTGTGTTGTGTGAGGCCCGGCCTCTCAGAACAGTCTGACTGTTGGTGTGACTGTATGGATTCTATAGTTCTGTCTTACTGCAGCAGGCTGAGACATGCAGTGACTCAGTGTGTTGGCTCTTACACCTGTCTCTCTCTCCCACTGGCCACTGTTGGCCAAATATAATCTTCTCCTGTGGTGAAAAGCACTATGGGATAGCTCACAGCGCCTGGCGTTTCTCCTGCATACATCCCGAACAACAGCAGGGTGCTTGTGTGAGTGTGTGTGAGTGAGTGTGTGTGAGTGTGAGTGTGTGTGAGTGAGTTAGTGTGTGAGTGTGTGTGAGTGAGTGTGTGTGTGAGTGTGTGTGTGTGTGGGACTTTGGTGGTCTTTATTAGCAATTGGGCAATACAATTTGTTGTGTTGGTGGTTAGAAAAATTTGACCTTGCATCGTGTTTGGAAGCTGTACTTGTCCTTTTTTTTGGCCGGTTCGATTCATGTAGCAGATGTTTCTTGTTTACAAGCAGGCTAGGGAATTTTCAGAGCAGAGCTGTTGAAACTGGTCCCTAAATGTGATATTCTCCAGTCTGTCCCCTTGAAGAGCAAGTAATTTGATCTTTTATATTAAAACCCTCGAGTCCAAAGAAGGACACAAACTATCCGAAGGTTCCCGAGAGTTCTCCTGTGAAGTGCATCCAGGGAAACAGGGAAAATGGCCTTATCACAAAAAAACACACAATCACACTCTTCTTCAAAGCGCCATTTTGCGCAGTTTGATGGAAAGTAATGACCGAACGAGACATGAAAAGGACTTTGGATGTTTGCGAGACGCAAGGCGGGTCATTATTTCTTATTAAGGTTGGAGTGTGTTGTGGTGTTCAGCGGTTTCAGGACAGAAGTTATCGTGAGACACGCGTTTCCCTTTCTGCTGCCTCAGGTTTTTAACCAGCTGAACTTCATGCAGTCGGAAGGCTTGTTGCTTTTCTTTCTTTCACTCGTTTATTCATTCTTTCTTTGAATGAAGGCCACAGTGAGGTGAATTGTGTGTGTTGTTGTAGAAGGATAGTCGTGTCTTGACGTTCCTGAAGATTCGGTTCTCCTGATCACGTTGGTGTGGCACGTGCCGTGACGGAGGTTGAGCTGGAGGAGAGAATGAATTGTTGATGTTCGTGTGAGATGTTTGGATCAGCAGATGAGTACAGCTGAGACGTGACACATGAGGAACGCAGTTATGTGGAGTCATCAACAGCGTCACGACAATTCAACATCCTGTCTTCAAATCCAGCCTAGATGTTTCCTAATTACCGTAGATCTGGATCTTTTTTTTTAGGTTTTTAATCCAGGTTTTTGAACTAAAAACTTGCAGTATATCAACTTTAAATGTTTTTAGAAAATGGGGGTTAAATTATGGTTCTCTATAATATAAACCAAATTTTTACCATTTTGCACCATGGTACTTTTGGTATATTTGAAGTACCTTGCAATGCTATATACTGAGCTGACAGGGAACATTCTCAGAACATTGGTGATTGTTTTTTAAAGGTTTTCTTGGAGTTATGCAGTAATGTTACAATACAATATAATATTAATACAATCTCCTCAGAAACTTGATGTTTTGAATGTTTCTAAAACAACGTTTTGTTACCTAGTGGAAACATAAGGGAAACATTCTTACTGCCTAAAATAATTATCTGTGTTTAGGATGTATAAGGTCTTATGAGGATTTAGTGAAGCTAGCAGCTGTTGATTTAGCTCTCAGAAAACTTTCAGCAATATTTATAAACATTGCAAATGTTGCTTTTTAATTTGTTTATGTGTTTAAAAGCTGCAGTTCATCTGCGTCGCATTTCATGGGTTGCAGCCCAAGTTTATACCTGTCTGAGTCAAAGTCCTTTCCCCCTCTGTTTTCCCATTTGTTCCCAGCATCTGTGTTTCCCTGGAGGAATAACAGCGATAATAAGGTACAAACAGACTGAATAATTCATGCCTTTGTCTGGTGCTGCGGTAGTTAATTTTCAGACTCAAGTTTTATGAATATAATATCCTTGAATTAACATCATTCACTCTGTAAGCAAGACTAGAATCTACATCACTCATTTCTGTGTTCATTTTCTCTCTCATCTTATCTTTTTATTCCCTCTCTTAAAACATACTCCATGCTCTTACTGTGGTCGATCATGGTACTGTCCATTGTTTGTTTGATGCTACTGTGAAGTAATTTACTGTCCTAAATAATTTTTGTAAAGAATAAAACTTTAAAACTGTGAAAGAGTAGATTTAGAGAGTTGACATTTAGAGAGTTGAGTCGAGTTGCTTTAATGTCAGGCTGATTCATAATAACATTAACAGACTGTGATGGGCTGTGATCCTCTGGGAAAAGTGATCAATTGTAAGATCATGTTGTTGTTTTTTCTGCCGTGGATCAGCGAGACTTTCGGAGATTGTCTGTAAACTCAGCTGTGATGAGCAAACATCTGTCTCGCTTTTCTAAGTTAGTAAACAAAATTTTAAGTTTCTGGGGTTGTTAATAATAAAGTAGCTGGTTATTGTTATCTAGTGTGTTTGTTTTGCTGTTAAATGATTGGAAATGAGAGAGGGAGACGGACTGAGATCTGGAAACATCGCTGGCTTGACTCGAACTTTGACACCCAAATGAGCACCGCAGCCTGACGTGTGCTAATGTGTGCTAACTGCTTCAGGGAACATTCTCACATATCCTTGCAGTAACATCAGCAGAACATTTTGTAACATAAATCAGCGTAGCACTGCAGCCAGCCTATAATTACATGTTGTGGCCGTTTGCGCAATAGGAATTTTCAGCTGGATTGTGTAAATTTAAAAACGGAGTAATCGTGGTCACTTCAGATAAAAAGGTAAACACTTCAAGTGTGGCTTGCGAACCCTTTATTCAGAACTGTACAGGCCTCTACGCTGTTAGCGGTAAAATTAGCTCAGCACGCTGGATTTAGCTGTATGTGGCGTATGAAACGCCGTCTTGAGACCAGTAATAACTTCGCTGTTTTCATTGTGTTCATACATGTGGGTGGAAGAGAATTCAGAAATAAGGAAGGAATTATGTGGTTATTTTTGGGCACTAATATCTACTGTTGAGCCCTCGATGTAAAGAAACGCAAATATCAATAATAATTAGTAAAGGTCTCTTCACATCCTGATAAGAGGTTGGAATTTATTTATATTAAAATTTATCTTTAATGAAAGGTGCATAAAATGTTCATCCAATCACTGCATTCGGTCCAGTTGCACTGATGATGTCCCACCTTTGCCTACTCTACTTTTAAGAGAAAAATTGCAATTAATCAAATTATGAGGCAGATTTTGTTTGAGTTCAGAAAGCAGAATCAGTGTCAGATCATGTCTGTTGGCTGGTTGAAAGAAAGAAAAACTTCATATCTTTGCGTGAACAGTTGCTGTCAATCATGTTGTGAGTTTGTGTGGTGTCTCAGGGTCTAGCCGACATGTCAAAATAATCACAATGCAGTTTGGGAGAGTTTCTGAGCACAGTGACCCAAAACTGCTCATCGGTGTCTGAGGGACGCTGGAAATGCCACGTTTGTGTTTACGGTTCAGTCTTATAAGGGAATTGTTTTGGGACCATTATGTTGTTCGTTGTCTGAACAGAAAAATGACAAAATCTGTCTTACAAGAGTCACATTCGTATGTGAATGATCTCATATTGAGCATCAGTTATGAAGAATAGAAAAATATGAGCGTGACCTGGCTGGAGTCGTAACTATGGCAACAGATGCAGAAGCAGCAGATGTGGTTTACGGTTCGCATTACAGCAGTGTGAACGGTCTGCCCTACAGATCAGATTTAAAACCGAATTACGCTTCAGCGTCTGAGAGGATGAGTTCTGCGTCTGCGCGACCCTGGCCTGCAACGTCAAGTACCGTCATGTGTGCTGGCATTTATAATATTAAAAAATAGTGCACTTGCCGTTTCAAGAGGAACCTTTTGGTTTGAAACATGTCATATTTGGATGCAGGAAAGTGAATTATTGCTGTGTTTGTTTTTGAGGGCTTTTATTGGTCGATTGGAGCAGCCCACAGCTCCTTCAGAGCATTGAGGAGCGATCGCGAGCCCACGCTCTCTTGCTAATGCTCTTCATCTCTGCACCCCTCCTTCATCATCCTCTGGCTGAGCTCCCAGCTGAGTCTCTCTTTCTTTCTTTCTCTCCTACTTAAACTAGTAATTCATCTAAATTTTAAATACTGTCATTATTTACCCATCTCAGTTAACATGGCACATTCCCAAAACATTAGCTGTTGTTCTTTCAAAGTTCTCTCAAAGTTATAAAAACGTTCTTGAATGTTTTGAAAACGTTACAAAATGAAAAAGTTAGAATAATGTTCTGAACACATTTAATTTAATCGAGTTGCACAGCAGGTATTAAATTCTATTAGTCCTTTAGCATAGAAACATCTTGTGCAGTTTTTGAACACAAACGTGTGATGTTTTTCTGAAGACAGCTTTGACCCTGTGTTGAGGGTCTCTGCGTGAGCACGTGACGGTTCTGTGATGGTTTGTGAGGCTCTTTTGGAGAACTGATTAAATGTAGTGATTGCAGGGCAGTGATTGTTCATCAGGTCTCTATCTGAGGTGGAATCCACAGGCTTGTTATGAAGAATAAATGACAGAGAGATAAATGGAGAGAGACGCTGTAATCTCTCTCTCTCTCTCCACCACTCCTCCAGATCTTCTCAAACCTCTGATTTTCTCTGCAGCAGAGAAATTGTGACGTGGGGAAGTTGGTGGAACAGCTGCATTTTAAAAAGCTCGACACCCACGCGCTCTCAGGACCACTACTGCAGGAGCCGTCTCACACACACACACACACACACACTGGAGCTGCGACAGCACCAGAGTGCCCTGTGCTTTACATAGCTGCTGTAGTGGTTAAACGTGTGTGTGTGTGAGTGTGTGTGTCTGTGTTTATATACATATAATGCAATATTTTTGCAATATAATTTGCAATAATATTTTTAATGCAATGCATATTTTTATCTAGAGCTTTTATTTTACAGAACATTTTAAGGCGAAATTTAGGATTTTTAGGTTTTTTAAAGTGTTGTCTGATGTAAATGTAAGTATATTATGGTCTGTATATTATTGTCTGTATTTTATTGAGTTTTTAGTGGTGCAGAAGACAGACATTGTTTAACTTTAGCTTAGCTTTATCTTATTTTGACCAAACATGACGTTGTTAGTTTAGCCACATTTTCTCCCGCTGCTCACTGTGAAGATTTAAGTTGTTCTCATTAATTCAGGTGGCTGACAGGAAGTCATTAAAATACTGACACTCTTGCTTTTTGGTCCCATGGAGACGAACGGCCATTTTGATGCCTGTTGTCATGGTGATGGAGGCAGGGCATGCGCTGCGGCTTAAAGCAGGTTTTGGTGTGCGTACTTTTCGATATGAAATCTTTAGGTAACACTTTATTAGTATATAGCGTTCCTGTATAGTGTTTGACAGAGCAGTACATTTAGCATCAATATGAATCAATTTATAAATACATTAATGATCTATTGAAGATTATATACTGTAATATTTGATTTTATTAAACTAATTTATGACAGTTACTTCTAAATGTTGCCAAACATGTTGTGAGACATTTTTATTGTTGTAGTATTTCTGTGTTTGGTCAGGCTAAATTTGATCAATCAAACGATAATATAGATAAACCTAAAGCTGAAGTGTGTGTTTTCCCATAACACCTTTTCAACAGGTTACCATTGGTCAGACAAAGAGGTAGTCCCCACCCCCAAACACCCGCCATTGGTTAAGCCAGTGTTGCTGTGTGGGTCAGGACACTCACACAAATATTTTGATCGCTAGTGTTTACACTTTTCTGGGAAAGGAGCCTGTGAATGTTTCTGTGTGTTAAACTGGGTTATGCAAAAGTATTTTACTGCTTAACAAACACACACACACACTTCAGCTTTAACATAGCATAGTGAAGCACGGGCTAAATGTAGCTTCCATTGCACTGACAATAACTGAGAGGGAAGATTATGGCTGTGGCCCCGCGAGCCGTGACGATTTCGCAGTCGTGTGTGTGTTCACTCCTCCGCTGACTCATTTCGTTCCATTAAAGTCGTTTCCAGCGCTTTAGTCACTCGCTCGACACGTAGTCATCAGCCTGGCCCAAATAACAGGCTGACAGTAGTGGGGCTAAATCTGGTGTCGGAACTCAGGACAGATCAGAATGATGCCGCCGGCTCCTGCTGGAGGCGTCACTATCACCAGGAAGTGACCAAGAAATCAGGTGTGTTTCTCTAACAGGAAGTTACTCCCAAAGCAGAAGAGTAGAAAACATCACTTTTAGTGGGTTGATTTTGTGAAACTTTTATAACGTTGTTTAACATTATAACACTGTTTGCCTGAGTGATCTCATTTTTTGGTTCAGCCAATGGCATGGTTTGTGGGTGGGACGATGGGCGGGGTGTAATCAAAGAGGAATAATCAAGATGCTTGCACTGTATGGTAAATTATATTCTTCTAACTGAAGTTATAAATGTCAGAAAGCAATATTTGTGTGCTTTATAATCTTCTCACTTAATTTTAGGAGTGAAGACATTTATAACTTCATATCAAGCTTTTTTCTGGCATTGATTGTCTGTTTGCGTCTCTGCGGCTTTTATATTACAGTCTTTGGTTTCTTCTGTGTTCCTGACCCTCGGTGAGGAGAATCGTACCTTATGTAACATCACAACTCCACACCTTCTGAGATCACTTCCACATCATTTCTCACTCCAACCTCCAGCCTGAGGGACAACTCGGTGACCTGAACTGCAGAATTGCATAACCTTCCTTAGAAATCTGATGGAGTTTGTAAAACTGGATGCAGGATGAGGAAACATTTTCTGACTGGACTTGTAGAGAGATCTGTCTTTGCATGTCAAGAACACCAGCACTAGCCAACATCCGTACAGTATAATTGGGTAAAATAAGGTGGCAGCTACTTGAAAACAGAGATTATAATGTTTTTAACAACGTAATAAGGTTTTAATGATGCTGGGCTTGATTTATGGACTGAAGTAATGGCTTTAATGGTCTGTTCTGAGAGACGAAAGGCTGCCCCCTGGTGGTGTGTGTATATACTGCCACAACTGGTTTAAGGTTTGTGCTGAATATCTGATTAGAATAACTTGAGAATTATTTTTTGTGTGAAAGAGAAACAGAGTAAATATGAGATTAGTATTTTGTAAATTACATTTTAATGCAGATTTATTGAGTCACAACAACTTAGAATAATGTTTTGATACTACCACTAAATTGCAAGAATGTTTTTCAATAACTCTGAGAGAACATTAAGGGAATGTTAGCCTGGAACGTTTCCTGTTAGCTGAGAACTAGCTCTGTCGAAAGACATATACGCAGAGGGTCACAGGTTAAAAGAACATGAATTAGCAAGAAGTCACGTTGTTCTTGCAATAGTAATTGTAGACTGCCATTCTAATGAGAGATTGTGAAACGCTAACACAGCTAATTTAAGATTCTGGCTGAACCCGTGAAGGTTCTAGAAGTTGTGCTATTTCTGTATCGCTATTTTTCCGGTAATAATGTTCTACTGTATTGCCACACACAAACTCACGGTGTACTCGGCTATCTAGCGTATGACTTTTAATAAAGTAATATCACTTTAAATAGAACACTGATGTTTGTTAAATGACATACTCGCTGTTTTTAGTTTATGGAAATTAACACAATGAGTTTTTATGTGTCATGTTTCTAACTTTCGCTTAGTTTCCATATTTGCCCGGACGGCATCTGTGCCTGACAGCCCTTCTAAGTTCACTATGCAGTGAAGGATTTGACTGTTGAGTGCATGAATTGTGCGGCACGGTTTTTGTTTAGCAAACTCTACATCACGTAGGTATTTATATGACATGTTTTTGAAATTTGAAGTGTGTGCTAATGTGCTATTGAAGGTAGGTAGGCCATTTCAGAGGCTAGCAATAGCAAGCTAGCTTTGCTAGCTTTAGAGAGTGCTCCATTCAATAGAGAGCTATGTATGTAAATACCTAGTTTGACAGACAGAATGCAGTGATTGGTCCTTTGTCTTATGTATTTATGTAAATATTTTTTAGATCACTTAGCGATTGCTATCAGTAAGATGACATCATGTGAAGAGATAAAAAATCACCTACCATTTCTTTAACCAGATACTTATAGAAAATATTGTAGAATAGCAGAGACCTGAGATGGAGATATGAGCTGCAATCCATCAATGAAACTTCCACTATAGTCACCATGGAAACAACATCAGCATCTCGATTATGAACGCAGGAACCGTTGGCATGCGGCTGGTGTCGTCTTGCTGAATTAAAAGTGTTTAAAATTAAGGCTGGTGAGGCCTAATTATCTGTCCGTAATCAGTTTCTGACAGGATTTTTCCAAAGGGTTCGTCTGATAAAGGTTCTGCCTGAGGTAGGAAAAGCATTTGGAAGTGTGTTTTGTAGTGGTCTGCTTAATTAAATGGGTATAAGTGATATCTAACGCTCTGTGTTTGCTACACAACCTCGCCAGGGCAAAATGTAGTTTCCTTTCATTCATCAGGTCTGCGTTTATTTAGCTTTACAGACAGTAGCGCCGATGGCACCGTGGTTTTTAATGAAAACGTAATGAGATGGCGAGTCAATGTGGCCTTTATTCGCTCTCGTTTCTACAGCACATCGTCAATTAAACGCATTTCATTAGCTGGAAATTGTTAGTGAAGGAGTGTGTAGTTTCGTTCGGAAACATTTTTGCGTTTCGCATTTCTGTTATTACTCAAGTTACTCTGTATGTTAAACGTTGCTGCGATTGTTTTTGTAGGGGTTTGATGAAAACAATAATAACGGCCTGGCTTTGAAATTGAAATTTACTTCTAAACATTCGTTTAAATTTGAAGGACTATCTTTTTAACAATGGCATTTATTTAATGGGACCCGTAAGACGAGTGGAATGTCTTATCTCAGACTGCGTTGTGGATAAACTTGAAATATCAGTGGCGGTGTTGCGTCACACAGAAACGTAGAGATGCCATGTTGTGTTTTGATAAGAACAACTCTGCAGTCAGACTTCCTGAACCTGAGACAGTTGCCTGACTCCTCCTGCTGAAAAATGTTTGACATTTGATGAAGCTAGACGGTTGTCCTCAGCGTGACATGAGCCAGTCTGTGTCCAAATAACGTTCCAGAACGTTCCTTCAAGATTCTCAGCTGAAGATCAGGAAAAGACTAGATGTTTAGGGTGATGATGGTGAGGAATATCAGAAGAACTTTGGCTTTTCTCGGTTTGGGTGGAGAGAAACATTTTTAGGTGGATTTTGGAACTATAATGGACCAGAAGAAAGGAAGTTCTTGTGTAAAGCCATGATGATGTGTTTTGGAGGGCGAAGGAGACCCAGACAGGACCATCTTCAGTGTGCTGAGGAGGACTGTTTGATCTCAGAGGAGGTGTTGGGGGTCAGCAGCCCTTATGTGGTGGGCGCAGGTAATAATTCCTACTTCAAAAGAGTTTTGTGAACAGGTGTGGACCGCTGCGTGTGAAACAAATGTAGTGATTGTAGTTTCAAAGATGGAGTCTTCAGACATTGCTTGTTTATACATAGTTTGGATGGCTAGTTGTATACTATTATAGTAGACTGGTTTAAATGGATTTAAAACATCGCTCACCAGACTTCTGACGTCTGTGATTGGCTACAGCGTTCAACCAGCAGCCATATGTGATATTGTCGTTTATGTATTTACAGTCTGTGCTTCAATCTGTTTTTGATGGACCAGTTGTTTGTCTTGCACATATTTTGCTTTCTCAGATGGGTTTTGATGTAAGTTTTCTTTTCCGCTCTCGTAGGAAATAAATGTTTGCAGTCTGATCCCAGCTAACTGTTCCCATTAGGTAACAAAAACATTAACAGTGTTTTTTGAATGTTCTAGGAATGTTAAGTCCAGTTTTCAGACGTTGCATTAATGCTAAAGTTAGGTATTAAGAATGCTAGTGAAGCATTTGCTTATTCTGTAATGTTTTTAAAACATTCCACCAGCAACGTAAGAATAATATTTTCCATAAATTATACATAATGTTAAAAAACATTCTATGAATGTTACTGCAAGTTTTTGCATGTTTTTAAATAACTTGAAAAGAACTTTTAGAGAACATTCTGAGAATGTTTCCTGTTAGCTGGGCATGACCTTTAAAGTTACCAATGATTATTGATTATTGGTGGTTGAACAGCGTCAACAACAGTCATTAGTGACAGGAGAATGTTTTAATACAACGAGCTGCATGGACTGAAACATTAGATATGAATGTTTAGAGTTATGGAAAGTTTTAGTGTGAAGATATGAAAATCATAAATTAATCAACAGTGTCATTTTGAGTGTGTGTGGACTTCATGAAGTAAAAACTGATCTGGGATCATCAGCCAAAGACTTCTGCTGTGTTCTTATAGCTTTCAGATGGTGAACATGAGTCCATAATCGAGTTACGTGGATTAGAGCACAGATTGTGCGGATATGCAAACTGATGTCCTTTCTACACTAGAGAGAGAGAGAAAGAGGGAGGGCTAGAGAGAGAGAGACAGGA
>JBAJNP010004908.1:0-24098 GCA_036877545.1 Yasuhikotakia modesta | reverse complement strand
CTTGCAACGGGATCTCTGGCAGAGGACTGGCCACCAGAGCAGTGAGACCAGCGGTGCACAAAGCACAGTTTGTTTACTTTTGTACTCTTAAATCTTTCTAATTTCAGACCCAGTTTAAGTTTTTTAAAGTGTTAGTGTTAATTCTGGTTTGTTCTCCCTTGATGGTTGTCTGGTCTCCTGCGGGGATCCCATAAATGGTGTCTCTAGCAGAGGACTGACTGCCAAGGCTGGAAGAACGGTGGTGGACAAGGTTTGTGTTGCATTTTGCTGTCAATTTTAATTGCTTGTAAGTTTTTCATGCACAAATGTGGTTCCATCATACAGATATGACCCACAGACGTGGCAAAGAGTGGAGCCAGATCTTCTTGTGGGGCTCTGATGGATTGGTGGCTGTCCATTGCTGGGGACTCGGGAGCTTGACTCCAAGGGGGGCTTCCAGTGGGGGTGTGTGCCGGCCACACCTCTCCTGGTGTCTCCTGCAAGGTTTTTAGCAACTGGGTCTCTGGCAGAAGACCAGCCACCAGAGCAGTGGGACAAGCGCCACTCAAGCACGGTTGGTGTTTTCTGTACTCTTATCGTTTTTGTTTGCAGTGTTTTGTACTGTCAGAATCTTAATTTTATAAATGATTAAAAAAGTGACTGACTTGTTGTTTTTGGCAGTATCCACCTTTTGAAGATGACACCCTTGCCACAAAGGTCTCCCTCGATGGTTGGCCACCAGGGCAGCCCTCACTTAAGGTGTCCCCTGAGGGTGTCCCAGCAATGGGGACTCAGGCAGAGGACTAACCGCCAAGGCAGCAGAATGAGCGACACAACACAAGGTTAAAATTTTTCATGTACAGTGAGCGGTGATTATTTATTCATTCATGCGTTTGTTTCTATTATACAGAGTTGGTGCGTAGCAGTTAATGGACCAGAGGTAAGCATGACGGCGGTGCACAAAGCATGGTTTGTGTTGGCTTTGTCCTCTTTAAAAGATATCATATCAAACTGAATTTGTTTGCAGTGTTTAAGCCTTTCAAAATGTTAGGGTTAATCCATTCTGTTTTGTTTTCCCTTGATGGTTGGCCGGTCTCCTGTTGGGAACCCGGCAATGGGGTCTCTGGTAGAGGACCAGACACCAAGGCCACAAGACCAGTGGTGAACACCAAGGTTTGTGGGGGTTTTTTCACTTTAAAAAAGTGACCGTTTATTCATTCAGGTATTTGTTTCTGTTACAGAGCTGGTGTGCAGCAGCAGCGGGGAATGGACCTGAGGTAAACGTGACACAGCCGACCACTGAGCCTTTTTAACTTGATTTTACTTGTAATTGAAGTCACGTTCTTGTAACAAATAGTCCTAAAGTTTGATGGCAGAGATAAGTTTAAAGCATGAGTGTGTTCCCTTGATACAGGGGTGGTATGGAGCATTGGTCTAGCTGGGGACTCAGAGCTTAGCTTTGCAGGAGGCTCCTGGTGGGGGTGTGTGCCGGCCACATCCCTGCTGGTGCCTCCTGCAGGGTTTCTAGCACTAGGGTCTCTGGCAGAAGACCAGCCACCAGAGCAGCAGGACCAGCGATGCAAAGAGCATGGTTTGTTTGTTTTTGTACTCTTTCAAGTCCTCATTTCAGACACTCTTTTTGTTTGCTATGTTTAAGTTTATCAAAATGTTAGTGTTAATCCATCCTGTTGTGTTCTTCCTCAATGGATGACTGGTCTCCTGCGGGGGATCCTGGCAATGGGGTTTCTGACAGAGGACCGTATCCCAAGGCCTCAAGACCAGTGGTGGACAACATGAGGTTTGTGGGGGTTTTTTTGTACTTTGAAAAGGTGAATCTGACATTAATAGATTATAATTGTTTTTGACCAGTTAAGGAGTCTCCTGAGGGTGTCCTTGCAGTGGGATCTCTGGCAAAGGACTGGCCATGAGAGCAGTAGGACCAGCGGTGCACAGTCTGGTTTTGTACTCTTTCAAGTCCTTCTCATTTCAGACACAATTTTTGTTTGTGATGTCCAAGTACACCAAAATGTTAGGTTAATCCATTCTGTTTTGCTCTCCCTTGATGGTTGGCTGGTCTCCTGTGAGGATCCCATAAATAGGTCTCTGGCTAAGGACCGGCTGCCAAGGCTAGAAGACCCTTGGTGGACAAAACAAGGTTTGTTGCGTCTTTTGTCAATCTTCATTGCTTGAATAAGATTTTTCTGCATAAATGTGGTTCTATCATACAGATATGGCCCACAGCGGCGGCAGGGAGTGGACCTATGTTTCTGTACAGGGCTCTGGTGGATTGGTGACCGTCTGATGCTGGGGACTTGGGAGCTGGACTCCAAGGGGGGCTCCTGGTGGGGGTGTGTGCCGGCCACACCCCTGCAGGTGTCTCCTGCGGGGTTCTGGCAATAGGGTCTCTGGCAGAAGACCAGCCACCAGAGCAGGACCAGTGGTGCACAATTTAAGGTTTGTATTCGATTTATACTGTAGCTTCATACAAATTGTTTTGTTTCTTGAGTTATCTATTAAACGCATCCATGTTCTGCAGATCACGTTGAACAAATATTTGATGGCACAAGTATGTTAACGCACGTTTTATTTTTTTGCCTTTGCAGGAGAATCGTTGGATTTTTGTAATTTAACTGTTGAACTGTCTGGTTTGATGTTTTCTTTATTCCCTTGTGATTAAATCTGTTATTAGCTTTGTTTTTTTTTTTGTATTATACATTTCTTATACCATTGTCCTGTGTGATGCATACCGTTTCAGTATAAACTGTTTTCAATAGTCTTAATAAAATTTGCAACAACGGCATGTATTTTCTGTGCATGTTTTTTGTGAAGCTGCTTTAAAGCGATGTGATGGATTTTAACAAGTGCTCTGTGAATAAAATTTACTTCAATTAAACCCAATTACACTAGGATGTGGTGGTTTTCTTTAGGGTTACAAGATTTTCCAACTTTTAGAGCAAAGTGACTATCTAAAGCTTTTAAAATGTTAAACCCATAAGAGCGACTAAATCTTTAAGTGCATTTTTTAGTGTCAAATTTATATACAGTTGGAGTTGAAATGGCTTTTCTAGTTCATTTAAATACAAAATAAATGTGGAAAACAACTTTAAACTAAACCATCACACCTCACGTTTAAGCGGCATGTGACGTCATATCAAGTGGCGGCGACAAACTTGTGCGTAACAAGCTCGCAAACGTCACGCCGCATGTCTGCGCGATACGCAATAAATGTGGAAAACAACTTTTAACGCGGTAAATGTTTATAAACACAGGCTGTGACGTTTTAAAGACACGTCAAACGATAAATAAATGCGTTAAATGTGACGAGCGGCTGCAACCGCTTCCGTCGCGTATAATTTACCTCAGCAATACTGTATAAACCATCAGCCGTGTGTTATAACATTAGTGCAAAAACTGCTTGTTTTTGTAATATTTTATGGAGAAAAATGCGCTTTTAAGACGCATACGAGGTAAAACATCAAAGATGGTTTAACGTTTTTATTATTAATATCTTATTGAAACATGTTGCTATGCGAAATGTAAGCTTGGTTGTGTTGTTATAAAAGGCATGTGTTGTTCGTGCATGTTATAGGATAACATTTATAGGATAATATTAATAATAATAATCATTAAGACAATATTAATAATGATGATCGTTTTTGGTGGAGTGGAAATTTGAGTTACGTCATCTACGTCGCCTACGTCATCAAGCGCGTGTACAGGTGCGCGTCGTCATGATGTCGCGCGGACACCAGATGTCGCACTTCCGCTGGATTTCCCATTAAAATCCCAGATTATGGACTTTACGAGACGGAAAAGACGGTCAGCGTCACATAATGCGTGAAAAGACCGTCAGGCTCGTCACTTACTTGGGGGAGTTAAAAAGTTAAATATATACAAATGTGGATGTTGGCACAGAACTGTGTGTTAAAATGAGCAATGCATAAATAAATAAATGCATAAATAAATATTAAAGCTTAAGTTTACAGGACAATATTGCATAACAGTAATTTGCAGGAATTCACCTTTCAGGAAGGGAAGCGCACCAGGAAGGCGCGTGACCGGCGCGCGCGTTCACGCGGCGGGCAGCAGTCACACGCACAAGTAAAGGCATTGGGAGTCGGCGTTTGCACGCACGGGAACGGACATTATAAACGTTTGCTGAAATGCACGGTGTCGGTGGATACGGTGTCGTGTCGGTGAGTAACCCGTTCAGACGCACAGCAGCAAAGTTTGTTAAACGTGTGCAATTGTTTTCAACGCTTTGTTGTGCGTGTGCGTCACTTCGAACCACGCAAAGTTTGATATAGTTGCACTTTTGGTTTGTAATTACAATGTTTATAATTGCACAAGTCGGTACTTGTGTTTAACTAACCATCTAGTGGTAAAAATGTGCAAATTTTAAGTTGTTTAGGTGGAAGTTTACATTACACATGTTGTAAATGGACAAAATCAGATATATTGTATGCATAATATGTTTCTAAAGGAAATGTGCTCATTTTAAACTGAATAATTTGTGTAGGAAACATACTTTGCATTATGCATTGAGGGATATCAGTGATGATAATATAGTGTCTGTTTCCCCCCAGGTTTCTTCTGTGTTGTGGGTTATAAAAATGATTTACGCTGGAGAACAAACGTCTGCTTTCTGTGGAATAAGACCTTAAGCCTCGAGACTCAAGGAGGAATAAAAAGCTTAACGTGCTAAACCGTGTTCCTGGAGGTGACATGCTAAACCAACATCCAACGTTTCCCGAACGCAAAGGTTCATGACACCGTGAGTCCGGACCACAAGCCCTCAGCTGGACCAGAGCCATGGGCAAGGAGCAGGACCTTCTTGTAGCTGTGAAGAACGGAGATCTTGCGTTAGCCCATAAACTTCTAGCCAAGATCAAGACCAACCGAAGCAGTGAGTAGATTTTGTGCTGTTCTGAGATACCTGGCAGGTTTATTGCTGTGGTTTGCAGGTTCGATGGGGTTCTGTGTAGAACCATGAGGTTCTTGAGAACGTTTAAGGTTCTGTATGACTAGAAAGGTCTTAAATGGTTACATAATGCCATTATGTTTGTTGTTTCTTCTGTTTTCATTAGTGGTAAAGCTTGTTTATATGATAGTGTTTTATTTATTCATCAAATGCAATCAAAACAAACAAACAAATAAAACTAAATCCTTAAAATGATGGGAACCCCTAAAGGTTCTGTATAGGAAGTACCCTGCAGAAGGTTCTGTACAGAACGTTCCTTTAAAGAGAGAGACGAGTTTTTCTGTGCTTCTGAAAATGTTTAAGAGTCATTGCCAGTCAAACCAGATTCACTTGAAGTTTCTCATACATTAAACATCACACAAATCTGCTGAAGAGCTTTCCTGTGTACGTGTTTGGAAACATTGCTGAGCGTTTGTTAAATGTTCTCCAATGAGTGTAAACTTTAGTCATCAGTATCGGTGTAGAATTAGGCGTAGTTGTCTTTAATTTACCTCCAGCCCTGCAGTCGAGTCCAAACCTTTTGTTGAGTATAACGTTACTATTATCATAACCACCCGTGACTCAACGTGTTTAACCCCTGAGCTCTGACCTCAGTGATGGTGTTGAGTTTGTCCGGCAGATGCTAACAGCTGCATCCAAACTCACCAGGTTAACTTAAGTGAACAATGTCACCCGGCTATCGTGGATGATTTTTGCTTTGTTATTAAGTTTCTAGGCTGGGTTGTCTAGATCAAAATGTTGAGATCTCTTGTCTAGCGTTTATTTCACGCAGATGCGCTTGCTTTTAAATATTCATCAAGCTAAGTAACATTAAAAGATGGACAGTTTTATTAGTTATCATGCATACATTTTCTATTTTCGGCCCAATTAGTCAGAGAGACTGGAATACACAAACAGGCGTCTCAGATCTAAAGCCTCACAGGATACGACTGCATAGGAATTAGCTCCTTATTTTTCCCCCGTTTTAATAGCGTAAATAAATTGGGAGTGAAAAGTGATCGCCGTGGCTGTTATAAATTCGGGCAGGATGACTCGAAATGTTACTTCATCTTTCAGTTTTGACCTTTCTGTTCAGTTTCAGTTGTTAGCAAATTTCGGCACATATTAGCGTCAACTTTGGTTTATGTAATGAGTTCGATAATGATCAGAGACGATGTCTGAGTGTTACTTTAGTACAGTTGTGAAAATGTGACATTTTACTGGTGTAATTGAATCAAATGATGTCATTAAATGACAAGAACTAAATGAGACAAGCTAGCAAGGTGAATTGAAGCTGTATTTGTTCTGACCGGTTCCTAACAGGTTTGTATACAGTCATGAGTATCAGATAATGAAATCCACAGAACTGAACTCTGTCTGCCCTCAGAAACACATGTCTGCTTGCATTTGTGCGATTTTATCTTTCTCCAGAAGACTTGAGATCAGTTGGTTAAATCAGTTTTATCTGAAAAACTTTTCTTCCTTTTAAAAATGTCCGGCTTAGAATAGAAACGACAGAACAGTGTTGTGCATTACGTCCTGTACATAATAATTCACAGTAAATGTCTTTGTTAGATCACCAGAAGCGTTTTTGATCACAGAGTGTGTTATTGTGTTTGGGTTAGTGGTAGTTTCCTACTGTGTTAGATAAACCGAGGTCATGGGGCTAGCGAGGCTCTGGGTTCGAGTCTCGGGGAATGCATATACTTTAGTCTAATTTTGATATTAGGAAAGTTATTTTGATGGCATAGATGTAGTATTTTGTGGAAACTTTTCATAACTTATTGTTTTGTCTGCTGGTAAACTTTGTTATAATATTAAACGTGGCGTTTAGCCAAGTCATGTGAAACGCGTTGCATAACCGTCTCTTATCCCAGCTCATCCGGCGAGCTCCGACACCTTGACAATTTTCCGTTTGTTTTGTTCAGGAAAGCTTTCATCATGTGGTGCAACGTCGCTTGAGAAAAGAAGGGAGATGGGACGTTTTTGAAAGGTATTACGGTTAAACCTTTCCTGCGTTTGTTATGGTGATTCTCTCTGAGCGCTGTCACAAAGGCTCATGGGATAGGTGTGTGTGTGTCTGTCTGTGTGTCTGTTTGTGTGTATGTTTGTTGGTGTGTGTGTCTGTCTGTGTGTCTGTCTGTCTGTCTAACTTGGTTGGTATAATCTGGCCGTTAAACTCTATTAACCCAGATTGGTTCTGGCAAACCAAACACGGTCCGTCTAATTAAAGCCATTAACTAATCTTTTAAGAGCTTTATCGCCAACACCTGCGTGTCCCTGTCGGTTCCCCAAAACTCAGTCCACAGACGCTCTAAGTCTTTAGTGCTTCTACAATCTAGACGTGGACAATTTTTTAAATTTGACTGGGTTGAATTTTCTTGTAATTATTTGTGTTAGTAATAATAAAGTTTTATCGGAAACAACAACAGGCATACAAAAACGTGCTTTTGACCATTACAGTAACTCCCTGACAGTGAATGGGCCTGATATCTTGTCTTTAAACGGGTTCATTATGTTGCGTGTGGGTTTTGGTGGCCCGTTTGAGCCCCGGGATGCCCACGTTATGGGCCGGTCGTCCATTTAACCAGAACAGACCTCTGTTGACGGACACAAAGCGTGTTTGTTTTCGCCCACAGAGTTTGTGAGGATGCTGCGAGCGAGGGGCTGGACGCGAGACGAGAGTTCGGGTGGGTAAATTATGTCAGGAATGTTAGTTTCTTGTTGAAACTTGACCTTCTCTGAAAAGGCCAACAGTTTTCATGGAACAGGCTATTTTTTCCAGCGCGTGAAGTGCAGTGACTGTGGTAGCGTCAGTGACTGTGTTAGCATCACAGACATACAGAGAGACTCTACGGTGGTCTGTCACCAAATTCACGCCTCATTGATGTAGAAAACAGTGTTTAGTGACGTTGGAGAGACGTCCACAGTCATTCAGTCAATACATCCACAGTCATTCAGTCAATACATCCCACAATATACCGTCACACATTTTCAGCCTTGGCTGTGAGAGATCGTGTCATTAAAAGATGCGTTACGTAAGAATCCAAATTTTGGTACCTGAAAAAATACCTACAGGGTAGAAATCTAGTCATTTCAGGTTTGTAAATGCCCCAAAATGTACAAAAAACATTTTTATAAAGACTTACAAAGATGAATCATTTTTTAAACTGCAAGGTGCAAAAAAGTGCACAAAGCATTTAAAGCCACGGACACCTGCAGTTTCTAAAATGAGAGTAAATTTTGACTAAACCTGATTAGTCTGTGTCTAGAAACCTCACAGTTTACAGAAAACAATAAAACGTTTCGGATTGGTTTCGATCCAAAAGATGGAGGAAGGAATTTATCGCTCCCACCGCGTTGAACGGAACAATTGGTTACAGATCCAGTTCTGAGATTTGGACGGGTGCGGAGAGAGGGCAATGTAGGTTTCAGAGCTAGTGTGTGACTGAGGTGTAGAGGACGTGAAAACAGATTTGAGTTTATTTTTAAGGGCAGGATGGGGCAGGTGGCGGCTTGTGGACCAACAGGTATGTGAGTGACCTCTGACCTCGGCTGCATTCTGTGTGTGTCAGTAATGGAGACCGGGGGCTGGTCAGGGGTTATGGGGGGCTAATATTGTGTTCTGTGTTTAGTCTGACAGCTGACACTCACGTAACTTCTGTAGCATTTAAAATACGTCATCTTTAGCATCCAGTGTGTCTGTGTGTGTCCAGTGAGTCTCATGATGGATGTGTTGCTATTCCAGAAGCGTTGCGTTTTAGTTTTTAAAACACCCTGGCTTGTATTTTTATGTTGGCTGGCATCTAAAATAGATGCTGTTGGTCTTTGGCGTCTATTTAGCCGTTTACGTAGAATATTTTTTCATCTTTTTATTCAGCTTTCAAAGCTTTAAAAAGTTATTTTGGGATTATAGGAGACCCCGTGTCGCATCATGTTGACGGGCGATGTTTTCATGTCTAACACAAATAAATACATAAAACTAAACAAGTTTCCTCAGGGTCTCGTCATTGTAAGCATGAAGTTTGTACAAGGTACTGGTTACTAATTTTGATGTTAGGGGACGGTGTTGTTGTTGAGACAGTGATATTTAAACGGATTAACCATCTGTACACACTGACTGAGGAGCTTAAATTAAAGGAACCGTTCACCCCAAAATGAAAATTATATCATTATTTTCTTATCGTGAAGTTTTGGGGGGTTTTGCAAATTTTGAGATTTTTGGAAACATTAAACAAATATTTTCCATACAATGGCAGTTCAATGATTTTGGCTCATAAGCGTCAATGTTTTTATTAATGATAGTTTTTCACTCAGCAATAAACATGTAACTTATCAATGTTGCAATGAAAACTCACATATTTATCTAAATATTTGTAGTAATTTAGATGCAACAACTGGCCTGAAAAAATGTTTTGCAACCTGGGCAAAAAAATGTCTGTTGAAAGTTTTAAACAAGTGCTTTCTTGCCGTAAGAGCATCGCACCTCAAACCTCATRCCTCARRYSTYWTRMCTCAAACCTCATACCTCTGAGTGTTTAGAAACTGTCTGATTGGTTAATCATGTTTTGACGTTTTCCACCTGTTTTTACAGAGTTGCTGGGCTCCACAAAGAGATTGAATGTCAACTACCAAGACCAAGATGGGTAAGTTAAACTTTTACACGCTGTGTTTTTGAATGGCTGAAGTGTTGAGGTAAATCCACACAGATGAAGCAGGGGTGTGATGTTAAACGTGTGCCAGATTAGTCTTGAGATGAGAGTGGCTCAACGTTGAAAGAACGTGTTGATGAGGTTGAAGGCAGAACATTAGCATGAGCGCTAATTTGCAGAAGAGGAACTGAGAACCGAAATCCTGAGGGACCCTCAGCTGAGGTGCAGAAAGTGTTTCATTATTCATCAGAGCCGCCGCCGTTCATTTCAACACCCTTCACCCTCTCTCTTTCTTTCTCTCTTTCTTTCGTTCTCTCTTTCACAGATTACACACTTTATCAGTAGTTTAAAAAGCATAAACAAAACATCTTTAAACAGAACGTATGAATAATTAATATTAATCATAAGATGTATATTGAATAATTACTGTCTCAGATTCAACAATATTTGTTTTGTTAGAAAGACCTAAACCGGATTAAATTGGTGCAAACTTGTGTAGCCTGTAATTATTCTTTATCTTATTCTTTATTTATTTTCCGTTCTGCACATTCATGCTTGAAACCTTGAATCATGTGAAGAACGTGTAAAAAAAAGGGATATTTATAACACGCAGGTTTCAGAGAGCAAAACACTGTGTACAAAGTGACTCCAGCGAGTGTGTCAGAGCTCTGAAGTCTGTATCAGATACTGCGAGCCACGACCGAACGCCGCATGCATGTCATATTAATCATCATCATCACTCGCTCTCAACATCTGTGCTTTCAGAACAAAGGCCGCGGGGTTCGTTTTTCCCATTTTATCCGTTACTTTCACAAAACCCCTGCAATGGTGTGATTTTAAACAAGCCGTGTCTGAAGTTAGCTGCGGTTGTGTTGGTGTAATGTCGGGTTGGTAGATGATATGTGTGAAATCGTGCTCGTGTAGAAGATAAGAGGGGATGCGTTTGTCTTTTCTGCATGAAAGGGCTTGCAGGAAGACGCATGCAACGCAATCTGGCAGGCATGTAAAAATAATCGCATTTCATGAAGAAAAAAATGTGTTTTTCTAACATGGTTTAAGATTGTGCAGATTTAAAAGTTATTAAAACACAGTGGTGTGTGGCGTGACCAAGATGGCCGCCGGGTGAACCAGGTACTGTAGCGAGGCCTCTTCTGACGTTTTCTGTGTGTTTTACCCAAAACAGCTGCATGACAATGACAGTAAATGTCTCATCTTTTACTACCTCAGAGCAGAAAGATTATAGTTTGGTTTTGCCTTTTCAAAATGATCCTTAAAACAACTTCTGAATGAATAAAACGTGACGTCAACATCTCCGTTGGCGGAACGTGGATAAAAGGAACTTTTTTCCGCTTTGGGACAAGTTGGTCCAAAGAAACTTGGTTTTCCAGCCTGTGATGCATTTTTTAGCGCAAATTATATATTTATCCATCTCGGACTGAAGGGTATTATTGGGATTAGACCATTTTTTCTGGGTTCCGTACAAGCGAAGTCGGTTTAATCTAGGGAGCTAATTATACACTTATTAGCTGTTCGGACATTTTAACAGCCGCTCGTGGAACTGAGTGTTCAGGGTTAGTGAATTATTAACACGCATTGTCCCATATACATGAAGCGATTATAAAATGCAATATGCATTTGGCATCACGGATATTAAAAATATAATCGTGTAGCAGCGATCTTCCGTTTTTAACATCACTTTAATGTATAATTTATCTGCAGATCAGTTTGTTTTTCAGATACGGTTGCAGTTATTCACGTTATGAATTGTGTATATTTCGCATGATTATATTTTATGATTCATGCTTTTATTCACACATCAAAAACGAAAGTGTGTAAATGTTTCAGTCGGACCAGTCACAATGTGAAGCCAAACGTCAAACGCAACTGAGTTTGAAGACAGCCTGCGGTACTGTACTCAGCTGAACTCAGCTGGGACAGACAGGAACGGTACCGACCCGTCAACACGTCCCTCCTCCACCGCAGACGGATTGTTACTGTGCAAAATGAGGCGCTAATGAGTTCCTGTAGCTTAGCCGGTAGAGCGCTAGGTTAGCGGCACAAATGTACACGAGTTAAAGGATCAGCCATCCCTTTAAATCTTTAATATTATTTCACTGACAAAAAAGTGTCACATTTGTGATAATATKTACATGCCTGATTCATTTTTCTCAAAATTTGAGAGTTGTCATTCTCTTCTTWRAWTGGTTAAACACTAAACCCTACTGAGCCAATAAACAGCTCAAGTTTGGTTTTCACACATTTCTGAGGTAGATGACTGTCTTTGTTTTTGGGCTCTCCGTAGATTTTCGGCTCTTCATCATGCAGCGCTGACTGGCACCACCGATCTGCTGTCTCTGCTGCTGGAGGCCCAAGCCGCCGTGGACATCAAAGACACTAATGGTGTGAGACTTTCATCTCCTCTGTCTTTGCACCCGGCGCT
Source organism: Yasuhikotakia modesta (assembly GCA_036877545.1). Lineage (NCBI taxonomy): Eukaryota > Metazoa > Chordata > Actinopteri > Cypriniformes > Botiidae > Yasuhikotakia > Yasuhikotakia modesta. Next base: position 12,067 of record JBAJNP010004908.1, on the reverse strand, counting down.
TTAATATGCGTGTCCTTGCTTCCCTGTGTGTTTGTTGTGGCATCAGTGTAAATGTTATTATCCATTCATACACGGATCCTGTTTGTGAGCTGCATTTGTGCTCCAGACCAAATGTGTTGACATCTTTAAACCTATTTACACAAATAGTGATTCAGAGTGTGGATCAGTCTTTTTGACTTGTGATGATGTCCTCTGATGTCACTCTCTGTTTCAGGTATGCGTCCGCTGCATTATGCTGCCTGGCAGGGGAAAGTCGAGTCGGTACTTATGTTACTGAGAGCTGGAGCTTCTGTGAATGGGGCCTCGCAGGACGGACAGATTCCTCTCCATCTGTCGGCGCAGTACGGACACTACGAAGTGGTTCGTAGCTCGCTTCAGTTTTGACCAATCTGAGCTGATCCAGTTTAAAGACATCAGGAGTCAAACTGCTTTTACATTTACGTGAAAATTTGAACATGTAAACGGTGTAGCGCTCACTGTATGCCACAAACAAACACGGAAACAAAACTACAACACTCTCGTTGTGGTCAACAAGCTGTAGACACAGTAAACACCAGCTTTATTGCTGAGTGTGGACGTCTTTGTTTATGATGAGTTTGTGTGTTCGTGCTAAACTTCAGTCCCTGTGGCTTGTTACTCTGGCTTGTAGTTTTATAGTTTTATAATCATAATCAAAAGTCATTGTCAGGTTTTAAAAAGGTTTTTTAATGCCTCTTGGTTTTGCCTTGTAGAAAAAATCATCTTTTATGTTTGCAGTCCTTCCGTTTAAGGGGTCGGTAATATTTGAGGCAAATCAATAATATGTTGTTTAAAGTAGCATGAGTTTGTAAATATCTAATGACTTTTTTTTACCCTTATAATTGGCCAATTGATTTTAAACAGTCAATGATGACAGCCAATCGTTTTCTATCAGTGTTCACATATTTGGTTTAATTGGCTAATGCCAGTGATCAGCTGACAGCACTATTATTTTATTAAATGACAAATAGGTAAAAAGGAGAATTCTTTGCTAGTGACTATGAAATATGTCTCAACTTGGGTTTTTTTAAAGGAAAACTGGTAAAAATTCAGGACTTGTCGTTGCACGCTCAAGGCAAAACCGAGGCCCCCGGATAGCTTTACTTCATGAGTCTTTGGCTTTGTTTTATAACAATGCATTTTTCAGTCAGTCCTGCTGTGAGTATGTGACACCTCAGAACCGTGTTTGAATGGCCGGCTGTTTGGCCTAAACTGCGGAGTCGCACAAAACATGTCACAAGATCTGTGTGCCGGATCACGCGATCTCCTGCGCAAAACACGCAGCGTTTCTGTCTCTTCCCCTCGTGTTTATTGACCATCCCGGATGCTGTTTCAGCGTTTTGTACGAGAGGAGACTAAAGGCCTTTTGACATTGTCCTTCTACTGTGTAATTCTAGAAGCGTATGCAGTCAGACACGACTTCTCTGCCCTTTACTGTGTATCTGTGTTTATCTGCGCAGTCCGAAATGCTGCTGCAACATCAGTCGAACCCCTGCGCTGTCAACAAAGCAAAGAAAACTCCTCTGGATCTGGCGTGTGAGTTCGGGAGACTCAAGGTGAGCGAGACGATTTTGTGATGGTCATTTTTGCCACAACCTTGTAGTCAGTGGGATACATTTTGTTTTCAGATCATTGTGTTTTTTAACTGACTAAAATGAATAAAAACAACATTTTAATATCAAAGCGTTTAATGCACGCTCTCTATAAGGCATTTCTGTGGGCCATACAGTGCATTAAATCTTACATGAGCAGATGACATGCGCAGGCATGCAAAAGTCTTCAGTTGAGGGTTTATCTCTTAAAATAGCTGCGCTCTTTTAAACAGCCCTGAATACTGTACTTCAGCTATTTTCAGTCGTTCTCCACGATAATTATAAGCAGGAGTCTGTGACATAACCGAGCTTGAATGAGGTCTTGATTATTTTGGTAAAGAGTGCATTACAAACACATTTAACCACAACGAATATCGCTAAGCTCTCGCAAACTGCTTACAGCGGCACCCAGCGCGTGCCGGCAGATCGGATAAAGGGCTCAGCTTTTCTGACAGTTTTCCGAACAAGTTCTTTAATTCACCTTAAACTAGATTTTCCGGGGCGAACGTTTTCCGTTTAATCTCCGGCTGGAGTCATTTGGAATTACAGAATGCAAATGCCACGGAGAAGCAAGCTGAGGGAATGAGTCTAATTTAGCAGCACACCAGCCGGTCGGTTGCCGGGCTGTGTTTGGATTCTGCCTCGGCTACAAATTCGTCCGAATTCCGTTTGACAGATTCCCAATGCCAGAGAGTACAAAGTCACGCCATTCCAGCTACTGCCTGTCGCTATTTCTGACTTCAGATGTAAGTGGACCGAACCGATGTACGTTTGGGCTGACAGGTTAACTCTCCACTTTTGTTTATTCCCTCAGGTGACCCAGTTGTTGCTAAGCAGTAACATGGTGGTCCCTCTTTTAGAGGGAAATGGAAGAGACAACACGCCGCTACATCTTGCCGCCCGCAATGGCCATAAAGACATCATCAGGTTTGCTTTTCACTAACTCCTCAACTTTTCATCTCATTGCGTCCCCCTGTTTCCTAGGAAGCCCTTTCTGTGGGAGAGACTTGTGGAACGTCATGGAACTCGTGTGACCGTTTGGGAACGCTTTATATAGACGACACACAAATAGCTCTTTTGGAAAGCTAACTTTAACCTAACCCAACATTTTACAGTCAGCTTGCTAGCAAAGCTAAAACAGACGATTCTCTGTTGTCGCGACTGCAGTGAAATACAACAGGCAGCGGTGTTAACACTTAAGTTCTGTCTGTCCTTTGTGACAGACTTGCCAACAGCGGCCTGCCTACAAACCCTTAAAATACTGTCTTAGTAGGCAGCTCACTAAGTGTTGGACAAGTGGTGTGAATCTGTTTTGGAAAGCATAAGAATACAAGTGCGTTTACATGCATTCAGAACACGCCGCAGGGAAACTGCGACGCGTCATAGCGCTGTGTTAAGTGGGCGACCGGGGGCCTTCGTGTGAAAGGCGTGTTGATGTGCTTGTCGAGCGAGGGTGTTGAAGAGGGTGTGTAGTGTCGAGAGACGGATTGCAGGGTAAACAGACGAGGAGCTGTGTATGCGCTGACCCGGCCTGCCCTGCAGGATCGCAGCGACTGCGCCGCGGGAATGAGGCCGAATAGGGTTACGCTCTCCAGTCAGCTGCTTTGACACGCAGCAGTAACCATATATGAAAGCTCTCGTGTCGGAAGAGGAATGCGGCTTGTAAACATGGAAAAGACGGACAGGGGTAGTGGAAGCCGGGATGAACTTGTTAGTATAAAGTGTGCAGTAGCTCTGGCTTTATATATATGTGTGTGTGTGTGTGTGTGTGTGTGTATAAACTAAACGCTGTGTGTATGTGTGTGTGTGTGTAAGAAATTGATTTTTTAAGCTCTTTTAAAATATTTTAAGGTCAGTAAAAGTCAGGCATGTTCCACTTCAGTTCTGGGTGTGTTTCCATCAGAAAGTGAAGTGATGCAAGTGATGCCTTCTGATTGGTCAATTATTTTTCTTGATTTTTCCAGGCAGTGAATTTCCTGTGTTGTCTTGCTATGATGTCTGTCATTTATCCGCAGACTGCTGCTGAAATCTGGGATTGACATTCACAGAACCACTAAAGCCGGGACGGCTCTCCACGAAGCTGCTCTCTACGGAAAGACGGAAGTGGTGAAATTATTGCTGGATGTAAGTGGAGTATTATTATCATTTATGCATGAAAATATAGTGTCACCGCATCGCACACCGGTGTTTACAGTCCATCATATAAAACACGCCAACACTGAAATTAAAGAGAATTTAAGATGGTTCCAAATGTTGTTGGAGTCTGAATAAGGCGTTTAAAGTCTGATGTCTCGCCATTCACAGGCCGGGACCGATGTAAACATTCGAAACCACTACAATCAAACGGCCCTGGACATCGTGAATCAGTTCACAACCTCACACGCCAGCAAAGATATCAAACAGCTCCTAAAAGGTGACCTGTTCCCGTTTTCCCATCCCATTCCGGCCTCGTCTTTCCTGATTTTCCTGTTATGCCGCTATTGTCCGTCTGCCTTTTTAATGTCACGCCACGAGCCTTTATTTATAGTTATGTTTGCGTAGATGCAGACAATAGGTGCGTAGATGCACTCGCCTTTGTGTTTTGTGCTTCTGTTTGGATGTGCGCCCGGTCTCTACGAGAGCTGCTGTGTTTCATAACATTATAAAGTTTCATAACATTGATGCTGTTGGCATGGCAACAACAACCGCCTGGAGATTTGACTGGAGGTTTGTGCGTACGTACGGCATCTCGGTCTGCAGGCTTGTGTGCGTCTGCGTGTTACATAAAGAACTTCGCTGCGGCGCCGTGCCTCTTGTAATTCAGTAGCCTGTTGTGTTTGAAGTGTGCGCTTTGATACGAGCCGTGTTTGAAGATGAGGGCTGTTTAGCTCGGCTAGTCGACACGTGTTCAGAAGATTCGCTCAGGGCTGCGAGGCGTTTAAACTCACACTTTAAATTCACCTCATTATACTTCTACATTTCAACTAGCGCGTCCCCCTCAGAGTCTGGTAAGTGATCTTGTGGACCCTGGGCAGTATGTAGACCCCAATTCACAAAGTTAGACCCTTAGGGGACCGTATAAAGTTTGCAGGTAACATCAATGTGTCAGTGCAGTGCAATGAAGACATCTCTCTCCCTCTCCCCCTCTCTCTCTCTCTGTCTCTCTCCCTCTTTCTCTCTCCCTCTCTCTCCGTCTCCATAGATGCCCGGGTAGCGTTGCAGGTACGAGCGATGAAGGACTACTGGAATCTACACGACCCCACGGCGCTCAACATCCGGGCAGGCGATGTGATCACGGTACGCCTGGGAAACCAGAGGTTCTGACTGGATAGTAATCATTATAACAGTTGTATAATGTGTGACCTGTATAATATGAGATAGCAAACAGATGAATCGCAAAACCAGCAAAGTTGCATTTAAAATCCACTAAAATGCAAGACGACCCGGAATATTTCTTACAATATTCGTGTAGTCCAGATATGAGCAAGTTCTAAGTGTAACTGAATTCTGTTCTTATATAATCTTCTTGTGAACGTGGGGAACCGCAGCAGTGAAGATGAGAGGGCGGAGATTCGGCGTTCCCTGTTGAGAACGGTTTAGTTACGGCCGGCGTGTGGCAACGGGTTCTTTTGATGTCTGATTCACGCGAGCGAACCGCATCTTGTCGTTTGTGTTTGTCTCCTCCACCGAAAGGCTTGTTTGTGCTACGCCCCCGTAGCGTAGCGTGAGGCCCAAGGGTCATGCGCTGTTTACCGCTCGCGCCCGTCTGCCTGGAAGGCCCCGGGCGGCCATTTTCCTGTCAGCGGGAGAAACGGCTGCGCTTTTGGGGCCGTGAGACACGGCGCAGGAATTTGGGAAATGTGTCTCTTGGGTGCAAGTATTTTTAAAAAGGCAGCGGTGAAAGATGTTTTCATCGAGCCGAACAAACCTTTAATCTCCTTAGTTTGCCTACAGCAATATCAGCAAATGAGGTTTGTAGCCAGAGCTGAAAGAACTCACGTCTATGAATAAGGGGGCGACCGGGGGCAGATGGGCAACTTTGAACGTCTTTTGCAAATTACTCACAAACTAACGCAAATCTGTCAATGCAAATCAAAACCGCTGTCATTTGGATAGCGAAGCATTTATTGTGGCTATAGGAAAGTGTACCATTAATAATTTTATATATAATATCAAAAGACATATTATGACATGACAAATACAATGTACATTATAATTTTTTGGCATGAGACATCCTATATATTGTATTAGTTCGCTATTTAGGTGGCTAGTAGCTAACATTTCTTAACTAGCTACAGATAACATATGTTTCAGTTTCTTTTGCGATTGAAGAAATGTATCTTTAATCTCTATCATGACAAGTTAAATATTTTACATTACCTGTTTAAATGGGCTAAATAGGACTGTTAAAATCCTGTGATCTGATTGGTCGGTTTCAGGTGTTGGAGCAGCACTCGGACGGACGGTGGAAAGGACACATTCATGACAGTCAGAGGGGAACGGACCGCGTGGGCTTCTTTCCTCCGTCCATCGTTGAGGTCATAAGTCGCAGAGCGGGTATATTGGTTGATTGTGTTTGGTTGTGTCTGTCAGTCTGTCTGTCAGTCTGTCTGTCAGTCTGTCTGTCAGTCTGTCTGTCAGTCTGTCTGTCAGTGAGTCTGTCTGTCTGTTACATATTTTTTGCAATATGTGTATATATATATATATATATATATGAAGTGCAGTGAAGTGCAGAAAGTGAAGTGAAGTGCAGAAAGAAGAAAGAAGTGCAGTTCTCTTAGATTATTCCAGTCACTGATAAAGGCACACAGATACACACTCTAATGGGATTATCAGAAGAACGTATTGGGGGCAGCCGGATCAGCTTTAAAGCCCCTCTCCCTCCGTGAACGAGAGAGGCAGCCTCAGACTGCTGAGGCATGAGGAGAAATCTTTTCCTGAAATGAGTTTTTCTGGGTACGAGAGAGAGAGAGACACTCAGCAGTCTGCCGTGTCGTAGCCTCAACATTCTGCTACTCGTGTGAAATTAGCCGTCGCTGTAAAGCTTCCTAAACAGACACGAAGACACGATGTCGATGGGAATTTCAACATTCACACGCTCATCTCAGAACATTTCCATCCCCGCTAATCATCTTACATTCACCTCAGTGTTTCATTCATCGTTTTATTGTTCACCATTTATTTAAATGCAGGACGATTTGTTTAAATGTTTTTATTTGTTTCGGTGTTTGTCTGGTGTTTAAACGGGAACGATTAAGATTCAAGTCAAAGACCTCATGTAACCAAAATGAGTCGCACTATATGCTAGCGTGCAGGTTCAAAAAATAAATGTGCTACTTAGCAGATGTGCGATTAAAACGTAGCCTTTAGGACACAGAAAATACTGATGACTACAGATTTCTGTGAGAAATTTTTAAAGTCCTCCAGTCCTTCTAAAACAACACCTTCATCTTCAAACGCTGCGTCATCTCATTCCTACGATCACGTTTCCAAACGATGTTTCATTCATGTGTTCATGTTGTTGTGTCTGTAGGGGGCGCGCTCTGCCGACAGACGTCACTGCCACAGAAACATCACATTCTCTCCAGAGCTCCGCCCTCTCATCCCACTGCTCACACCGATGACACCTACACCCTGTACTCCTCCACCCGGCCCGGCCCGGCCCACCAGAACGGGCTGGACCAGCACTCAGGTAGCGTGAGACTATTGCACGTGAAGTTTGCTGTACCCAAAGTCATCAAACATCTAAACAGACTGTGACAGCCTTCACCCTATTACCCTATTTGGACTAGTTAAGCGACTTGTTAACCTACACTTTACCCATCGTGGACCCTTAGCACAACAATAAGCGTCCGTTTACAGAATCCATTAATATATTCCACAGTTCTGGTCCAAACCTATCAGCATTGGTGCATCATTCATTCAAGCTACGTCCCAGAACTCCCGCCTTTAGCCCTTTAAAGTGTTTGTGTTTGCTAGGTCCGCGTCCCGCTAGTCCCCGCGAGGATATCTGGGTCCTCCGGTCGTCTCTCAGTGGTAAGAGTCGCTCGTTTCCCGAGGCCCGTTTGTCTTCGCTATCTTCCCATCAGCCTGTTGTCCCGTCCCCTAACCTTCTGCTGGTCCAGTGACCGGTCGCCGTTGGTCTCAAGCTGAGGTCACACACGGTTCCTGTCAGCTTAGGCTAATATTGTCCTACGTTTGTTTGTCACCGTTTTTGTGTTGCCTAATCCATGCTAGTTCCCGACAGCGTTCCTGTGTGTTCCTCACACTTCCTGTGTCGCTGGAGTTCAAAGGTCAAAGATATTACCTGTTAAAATCTTAACCCCTCTCTTAATCTCTCTCTTTCTCTCTCTCTCTTTCTCTCTCTTAGAAGACAGGAACAGCGTGGGCAGTTCTGGGAGTATGTGCAGCAGTCGCAGTGCTGGTAGCGGACAGAGCACCGACTCTAACTTTCCCCAAAACGGACCACACCTGCCCCCCGCTGCTGTTCAGGACCCCACAAAGGTGGGCTTCAGTTTATAGCAAAGTACCAAACGTTGTGTGTGTGTTTTGTAAGGTCTTCATAATACTGTCATCTGATACGAATACCGAGACCACCCGAGTGGTTTGACCTCAGGGTCTTATTGACATTAATCTTAAAAGCTTTTAATACACATTGAGTTTCTCTCACACATGGGCAGTAACACATGTTGTTTTGTGTGTGTGCAGCTGCCGCCCTCTGCTGGTGAGGTTGTGGAACTGTGTTTTCAAACCCCTGATCCCTCAAAACAGACGAACCCTCATTCAGGTCAGCAGCAGATGATCTGTGTGTTTTCTGTGTGAATTATGCATCATGCACTAGGTTAGAAACAGAGACTTACATATGAGTCTTACATGAGTGTTACATATAAAGTGTGCATTCCTTACTGTTAAACACCTCCTCTTTTATCTCTTCCTTTTTTACTTTTTGTGTGCAGAAATTTAAAAACTAAACCTTTAGATCGTGAGAAACATTTTTGGCAAGAAGTCTTAAAGTTCTGCCGTGTGAAATCTTTCATTTGTGTGTTTGTAAAAACGTATCTTTTATAAGTTTAATAGCGTGTCTTTACATGAAATTCTTATTGTTTAAAAACATTCAGAGTTTTTGTTCGTGCAAGAACGTTTTGTCAGGGTTGTCGACAGTTTGACGACAGACATGCAGAACTGATACGCGTTTCTTTTGTGCCTCACGGACACGTTCCCAAACAAATGCGCATGAAAACCGCCGCAGGTGTTGCGTTCTTTACTCCAGATGTCAGCTGTTGCGCTGTTCTGCCGTGACCCGCTGTCGAGGGTGAGAGAAACATTGCCCGGCGGCTGCAGGGGAACCTTTGTTGAAACATGCAGCCAGTAGAACCGCAGACGCAGTAACGCGCAAAAGACACGACTGCATTTCAGCCTGACAGACTGCAGTGTTTGTGTGTGTGTGTGTTTTCTGCAGGTGCGCTGGGATATAGAGCGACTATAAACGGCTCTAGAACCGGAGAACCTGCAGTTCATTCACAACAGCTTCTGAATGGCAAGGTGAGACCAAACTACATTTCCAAACTACAGAGTTTAAACCAAATGATACATGGCCCTTATTTTTTCCTCATTCCCTCCAGGATGCGGAAGCGATTTATCATTGGCTCAGCGAGCATCATTTGGAGCAGTACACGTCTAACTTCATCACAGCCGGGTATGACGTGGCCACCATAAGCAGAATGACCCCCGAGGTGAGGCGTCTTAATAAACGCTGAATGCCGCCACAGACGCCGTAGCTGAAAGACACGCAACTTTTCTCGTTTTGCGCTTTCAGGATCTCACGGCTATCGGCGTGACGAAGCCCGGACATCGCAAGAAGATCTCCATGGAGATCGGGAATTTAAACATCCCTGATTGGTTGCCAGACTATATACCTGTAAATAAATTTATATAATGTATATAATATAATGTATGTTGTGTATAACCTGTATATAATCTATGATGTATATTGTGTATAATGTATATATATTTGTTTTGTATAATAGTATATATTTTTGTATATTTATATCTTAAAAAAGTTATAGATTTAATCAACACACAATTACTAAAGTCATTTAATCAGTCATTTTAATTCCTTAACCAACATTTAAACACAACATAGACGTAGAATTAAATCAAAACACCAGAGTCGTTGTGCTTGTGTGTTTGTTACAGTCTGATATAGGCAAATGGCTCGGTGCCATCGGACTGCCGCAGTACCAGAAAAAACTGGCCGAGAACGGCTACGACTCCATCAGCATCGTTCAGCACATCACATGGGAGGACCTGCAAGAAATCGGCATCACCAAACTGGGTAAGTGGACCTGTCTTCACTCCTGCTAGTTACTGGTTTTAAATCACATTCACCTCGGTTCTGGTGGTTTAATGGTTCTGTGAACGATTCTCGTATTTGTCTTGAGATGGACAAAACACAAAGCGTTGGAAAGCAAGAAGTGTTTGGTTGTAAAAATAAAGTTACTCAGTTCATATTTCACATTTTTGTTTTTTTAAAGCACACTGTGGAATTAGATTTAATATCTTCTCCAAAAACACTAAGAAAAGAACCAATTACATCAACTAAAGGAGCGTTCACACAGTAGGAAGTGTGAGATGTTCCTTATGATCTTCTAGCACGTTTTGGCAACTCTATTTTCTCAGTGTTTTGTTCTGATACGTCTGTGGATTGATGGATGTTGTTTAACTTCCAGGCCATCAGAAGAAGCTGATGCTTGCTGTGAAGAAACTCAACGACGTTCAGAAAGCTCGTAAGAACCAGGCAGAAGGTCAGGCGATGCTTCAGCGCAGGAGAGCTCCTCCTGCCCTCGAACTGGTGGCCATCGAGCATCATGACAATGCAGACTGCCCATCGTCTCCTCTGTCACCCAAGATGCTCACCTTCCAGGACAGCGAGTTGAGCGTCGAGCTGCAGAACGCCATGGCTCAGAGCGGACACACAGCGGGCCAAGAAGCTCTGAGTGGTGTTAGTGGGGCAACCGTGCATCGTAGTCAAGAGAGCATCGGCAAAAGGTCGGGGGGGTCCGGGCGGTCACAGGAACGCCCGACGGCATCGGTCACGCCCCACAGCCGCTCACAGGAGAGCTTGGGAAGTACAGACAGCAGCCACATCAAAGAGCAGTACGGCGTTGTCGAGTCTCAAGACAGAAGCCAGGTGTCACCGGTCAAAATGTCATCGATGTTGCCTCAGCGTTCCTCATCAGGCAGTCCTGTACCAGCAAGGACCCCGCCCACAATTGCCAGTAGGACCTCACGTTTTGTATACCCACCTGTTCTCACCAAGCCCAGACCGGTGGTCTCCCCCTCAAAACCTCATCACGGCCCACCACACGGTTCTCCTCTTCTGAGGGGTTTCAGCTACCTGAAGCACCAAAACGGCACTGTTGGAAGCCCGGGTCCAATCCGGGCTCCGCAAATAAACGGAGAGGCACCCCGGTTCAAAAAGCGTAGTCAGAGTCTTTCACGCTACGCGCTGTCCGATGGAGAGAATGAAGATGAAGAAACTTCAAAACCCACCGCATCAGCAAACCTGGCATCATACGCAACGCTCACTCGCAAGCCCGGGCGTAGCCATCCGTCCTACGGCCAGGTGGGCCGCAGTCACTCCTTTGCCATCCGGGCCAAGAGAAAGGGTCCACCACCCCCCCCTCCAAAGCGGCTGAGTTCTGCCCCCAGCGGGGTGGAAACGGAAAGTGTGGGAAGTGTTAGAAGCATAGCAGCCAGGCTGGAGAGCAATTCAGGAAGTCCAGGTAAGACCTGCAACAGCCCTCCGTTCGGAGCCATCTCGCCAGCCACCCCACCAAAAAGTACAGGGAACCGCGGGAGAACCGCCAGTGAATCTTCAAGGTACCACCCGGAGAACCTTAGAGACAAACCTGTGGGGGAAAACAAGAACTCTTTGAGGAGCCCTCAGGGTGCAGGTTCTTCAACCACACGAGGAAGATCACAGGAGAACATACCTTTCGCTGAGGAAGGCAAAGTTACCATCAAACAAAGGACCAAAATGGCAACCAATAAGATGCCTGAACCTGGAGATGAAACTCCAAAATCTGTGAAATCATCCTTAGAGGTGCCTGAGTTTAACTTAAAAGAATCAGACACTGTCAAAAGGAGACACAAGCCAAAGGAACCGCAGACCAAAGGGCAGGACTCAAGCGTGCTCTTGGGAAATGAGACGTGTCCGGAGGCTGAGATGGTCTCACAACACACGCAGAACGGTGGATTGGTAAAAAACCCGTACAGACCGAGTCTCTCGTCCAAACCGGGTTCTCCACACAAACTTCCAACTCCTTCAAAACCAACACGCCACTCTGCAGCATCTCACTCAGGTACTGGAACATCAACATCAATGCTGTGTGTGTGATTTTTATTTAAGTGATGTGTGTGTGTGTGTAATTTATATTTAAGTGATAAGTGTGTGTGTGTGTAATTTATATTTAAGT
>JBAJNP010004907.1:0-31242 GCA_036877545.1 Yasuhikotakia modesta | reverse complement strand
AGGACAACAAAACCTCTGATCTATGCCCCATTTTATGATCTTCGAACAGGCCAGAGGAGTGATAACATCTCTGGACCTGGCATGGTTTACTGGGATCTTTGGCCCCCCTGGTGGGTAAAAGTGAGCTTTCCCTACTCCCAAGTCATATCTGAAGCTGTTATCATCCAGATGGCCCCTGACCCTCATGTGGCCTCAGGATCACACGCTACAAGACGCTGAGTGCTGGAAAACTTCACAGAATTTCTGGAGGAAAACTGTGAAGGAGGGGAAAGCAGATTGATCAGAGAACCAAATGGTGGTTGCCCAATCCAGGGCCTTACCGGTCAGCAGTGAGCAGATGAATGAGATGCGACTTCAATCAGTAGGGTACATAGTGGGTTGCTGCTCGAAGTATAGGGAACATTGCATGAGTAACCCTCTACAGCGCCCTGGAGAACCATCATATTTGTCAGGCATAGCCATACTGTAGACCAGGACCCTGAGCGGCTGAAACACTGATGGCTTGTGGTGGTGTTGGTGAGGGCGTGCTGTTACCTCTGGGTAGATGAAGCGCTTGTGCCGTCTTGATCAGGTTCTCCGTCATAGCGCCAAGTTGATCTAGCTGTTGTTGCTGAGCTGTTAATCTTGAAGCATGGCGGGTTAGCTACGAGCATAGCTGGAGCATAGCTGCTGGATCTGTAGATGGCAAAGTCTTCTGTAACGAGGAGTCAGAAGCCTTAGGATCCATTTGCAGTGGTTTATTAACAATCTCAGCATTATACAGAATACAGATCACCAAGAACAAACAGGGATAACATAGACAATCCAAAATCGTAAACAGTAAACAGGCAAGGGTCAGGGCAGGCAGCAAACACAAAGAGTAATCTAAAAGCAGGTAAAGTTCATGAGAGGCAGTCAGAGAACAATCAAACAATGAGTAACAGTCATACACGGGTAATCCACAATAAGAGAAAACACTCGGAATAGGCCACATTAGTAATGCTAGACTATCGGATGTTGAAAATGTTGAAAAGAGTCAAATAAATGACTGTGGGCAGAATCACAAGCATATATAATAAAAGAATTGTATGCATATAGAAGACTTTTTAGTCAGCTGCCAAATGGATGAAATTGCTGTATGCTTCACCTATTCCTTAAAGAGAAGGAAGTGTGTTATTGTCATTCAACCATATATAGCACGTACAGTACATAGTAAAATGAAAGCAATTTTCTTCCATTTAACTATTATACTTTAAAATCAGATAACACCAATGTCTTTCCCACCCTGCAGTTTAATACTGCCATCTTCCAATTATGGGGAGTATACCAATGTATTTAAAAACTACAATTCCCAGTACAGATGCATCATTGTTGTTGAATTTGTTGCTAAGTGTTCATATTTGAAGTTCTATAATTTTCCAGAGTAGGGTTAGGTTTAGGGTTATGAAAATGTACCTTTACTATATATTGTGACAATTTCCTACAGCTAAAACATACATTTAGATGATCAAGATGAAAAAATTGTGAGGACGCTAGTTCATTGGGGAAACTTAACTGTTACTGTAGAACAACCAAGTCAGGGCTTCTCCAATGTATTTATAACCTAGTAAGAGTAGAAATGGGTGTATAAAACTATATTGTAGTGACAGAAAGGCTGTAACATATTGGTTGTCTGTTTTTGGTTTGGTCCTTGTTTTTGTTCACCCCTGCCATGTTCTTGTGGGTTTGTCCCTTTGGTTACTCTCACCTGTGTCTCATTATGATTCATTATGTCTTGTGTATATATACTAGTTCATGTCTTTGTTTCTTTTGGTGGTTGCTGAATTGTTATTAATTGTATCATTCCGTGTTTCTCATTTGCCTGCCCTGCTTTGGATTTACCTTGGTGTGGTGGAATGGGTGTTTCTCATTTACTTCTGTCCAATTGGGGATCATGGGCGTGTATATAGGTGCTAGTTTAAATTGCCTGGAAGCAGGTCATTGTTGCATGTCCGCTGTTTCTCGGTAGTTGGTGGCAACAGAGGATGCGGTTATTAGCGTGTGGCCAATTAGGTTTCATTTCGAGCTCCTATTTACGGGTATGTTGAGTTTCAAACATATAGCTAAATGCCAATATCTCAGTTGCTCGATATCTCAGTGTTCGTAAGCTGGTATGGGACAGACTGCTTGCCTTAAATTGTTTTGCTGTGGTAACTTTTGTTATAGCACTCTGCCTGGTAACCATTTAGATTTGGCGCTCGTATTGGCTTGGCAGATGTTGGAGTGGGGATGGCGTTCATTAATGCATGCAACAGGCTCAGGAGTTGTCCAGCTGTGTGCTTATTTGAGAGCGCTGTACTGGACTACACTGCTGTTTTGTTCCGGGTTTAATGTCGTGTGGTGTTTATTGTTATTGTTTCTTTCATTGCTTGTCAGTCTATTTTTCATGGGATTTGTTTTGTTTTTTGTTTTCTTTTTAGATTTAAGTTATATTGTGTTTGTTTGGTCTAACGTGAAGATTGGTTTGTTTTGATTTCAATCCGCAATTTGTGGAATTATTCCGTTGTGTTTTCAGTTATTAAAGTCTAGTGTTTTATGTCTGTGATAATGTTATTCCATATGCTATATATAAGAGTGTGGTTATGTGTGTTGGGTGATTTGTATGAAGTTTAATCCTGCTGTGTTTGTGTACAGGTGCGGCTCGGAGCCAGGGAAGCTGATCTTTCCTCTATCCTCTTTTTGGGTTGTAGTGCTTCCTCCACCATGTGCTGTGCGGTCACCAACAGCATTTTCACAGGTATTGTGTGTGTGTGACGTGTGTAATGACAATGTGTGGTCACTGAGATTCACTATTTTGCCTACCCTGTGCTGAGCAGCCGCAGCCCTGTATTGAGTAGATGTTATTTTTCTGCATTTTAAAGTTGTCTCTATTGGATAAATAAAATTTATATTTTTATACCCATGTCTGTTGCTCATTTACTGTAGAACAAACGTATTGCTTTTGGGTAATAGCTAAGCTGATTAATAGTTCCCTGGGTGAAATTCCCAGAGTGGTGTAGTCACTGGATAAATTCATTATTCTCCTACCACTTCGCCACATTCGGAGTTTTTGAAATAAACTATTTCTATTTTTGAATCTTCGTTGTACTCGTGTATTTCCTTTGCTATGCATTTGTGACAAAGGCAATGTCACGGGATGTTTGTCTTTTTTTTTAACTTTTTTTTGGCACAGCAGTATGAGCATCCGCATATGCAGACCCTGCTCAAACATGATTGGCTTTGAGACGCAGGGGGTCATCGAGGGAAAAATTTACCTTTAATTTACCTTGCCTTTATCCCGATTGTGTTTGTACCTTCCAGACATCAGGTACTTTAAAATCCTATCTGTCATGCAAGTATACAAAAAAAGATTCATACCGCAGCAACACTCAGTTAGTCGCATTAAACATTCCAAGATCTTTGTAGTATAAGTGCATTATTTTAGCAATCTTAGAGATACAATAACAAATGATTTTTAAAAAGGTTATACATTATTGTAAATAAATAATACAAATCAAAACACAAAAACAATTTGCATGTGAGGATCTAAGGATCCTTCACTTTCCCCTCTTAATCATATATGTGTAACGAGTATGGTTGCATACACATTTGGCTTCTGGGAAATGACAAGGAGTAATCCACAAGGTATTTTAATCAAAATATCCAAAACATGATACAGGGCACTAGGAAAAATGCAAAGGATGGAATACCAAACTAAAACTGACTACAAAAACACTCTAAAAAGGCCTAAAAAAAGCCTAAATGAAGAAAACATAAATTGGAGAACTAATGAATGAAACACAGGTGAAGATGATAAACTAAACAAGAATACAAAATACCAAATAAGGACATAAACAATGGAGGAAATCAGAAGACAAAGAACTTTGGGGGGTTACAGAACAAAACACTAGACAGCCCATGGGGGGAAAGCGACATTACTCCCTCCTCCCAAAAGACGCAACCGTGTGCCACAGATGACGGGAGGCAGACACAGCCCTAGCAGGAGGCTTGGATGGAGGGTGGACTTCCAGGAGTAGGAGAACACAGAGGGACCAGGGAGGAGCTGGAGGAGGAAGGGGCGAGGGGAGAACCAGGATGCCAGGACAAACCCCCAGGGACCAGAGAGGAGCCTGAGGATGGAGAAGGAGCTGAAGTGACAGTCAAGCACCTGATAAGACAAATCAACACCTTTATGGCAATATACAAGAGCATGATGATAATCACTACTGAGACTACCGCTAATACAGTGGCTCAGTATGTCATTGCCTGCTCCTCCCCTATGGATTACTCCTTTGGCTCGTCCCTCTGTTCTGCCGGCTCGGTATGACTCTTCCCATGTTGTTTCCATGGGTCCTCTCCCCGTTGGGTCCATAGTGGACCACCCTCATGGCTGTGGCCTGAGTTCTTCCTCATGACTCCATCCTACAGTGTTTTGCCAAGTTTGGAAGTATGAGCTAATTTACAGTGACTAATATGTGTCCATCTAGATTTACCTAGCAATTTTATTGCTGAAGGGGTAACTAATAAGACATTTATATATACATTTAGCGCTGTTGCTTTTGGACAAAAAGCATTTAGCAGATGATTTTATCCAGAGTGATTTACAAATGAGGGAACAATAGGTGTGTTGTTTAGGAGTCCACAAAGCATGAGAGGAAGAGTTTGTGTGAGGAGTGGGTGGTGTCAGCCATAATTCTTGTAGCTTTGCGAGTGCAACATATAATGTATATATGATAGCATATGTAGTATATACATGATCTTCTCAGCTGTCCTCAGTATCCACTGTAGGGTCTTGCGGTCAGAGACAGCACAGTTTAGAAAAACATGTAACCCTTGCTGAACCCACCTCTGCCAAAAACAAATCTCTTTCAGAGCTTCCAATCGAGCTAAAGATGATTTTGTTCCCTAACTCCTCTCTGTTCCTTAACCACTCGTACACCTCTTTAGAAGTTGGGGGTAAATATTTGTACTGCCCAACATCTGAAACTCTGACTTTCAGATCCATTAACACACATCCAATGTTTGTGTGATTCTTTTTTGCATCTTTAATCTCCCAATGACCGCTGAATGCTAAACAGGCATACGCATGTGTAATGAGGCAGAGTTCTTAGAATCCATTCGCGGTTTATTATATAAATCTAAATCACCAAGCATAGACATAAACAAATGGCAGGCAATGGTCAGAGCAGGCAGCATACAATCAAAAACGACAAACAGGCACAGGTCAGGGCAGGCAGCAAACAATCCAAGATGACAAGACAGGCAGGGGTCAGGGCAGGCAGCAGTCAAACAGTGGTGAGCAGGCAGGCTCAAAACCAGAGAAGCAACCAAATCCAAACAGGCAAATCCAAATAGCAAAAATGTGAACAAACAGGTCAAACACAGGCAGGCTTGGTAAGGCAGATCCGGGGAAACTGGCAATACTTCACGATGTGCGTTTGGAGCACATGACCTAAAATACAGCTGGGCAGGAAATGACAAGATGAGGAAACGGGAAGTGCAGAGGGAGCGCTGATCAGTACTCTGGCGAGGGCTCCCTCTGCTGATTTGGGGGTATGGGACGATGCGTTACAGCGTGGCAATCAAACAGTAATCAAAGACGCTCAGCAAGGCAGTGAAACTGGCAATACTTTGCAATGTGATTGAGACTGATCACAGTTTAAATAATCCTGTTGCAGGAAGTTACCAAAGAAGCAGCAGAGAGAGTAAACAGTCAGTATTCAGGCGAACACTTCCTCTGCTGGTGGGGCATGGCATGGCATGACATTGCAGAACCCCCCTTCCTACAAGCGCCTCCTGGCACTCTACACGGAGTTCCCCGTGGTGCAGTACATTCAGGTCTGCCTTGATGAAAGTCCTTGATGAGTGAGGGATCCAATATATCATGAGCGGCTACCCAAGATCTTTCCTTAGGTCTATAACCCTCCCAGTCTACCAGATATTGGAGCTGACCCCCTCAGTGCCTTGAGTCCAGCAGTTCATTTACCCAGTATGCTGGACTTCCATCAATGTTCGATGTGTGTGGCGGCTCTTGGGGACCAGCATAGGGGTCAGCATCCAGGTGGACTGGTTTTAGCAGTGAAACATGAAAGGATGCAGAGATAGCAGGAAGCTCAAATTGGTACGTTACTTCATTCATTTGTCTGAGGATTTTGAAAGGTGGCTGAGCTTCCTGCCCAGGAGTGGAGATTCAGTACACTGGTTCTGTTCACGATTACAGTAAGATCTCAGGTATCTGCCAATCTTTTGATTCAGTCTTTCCACTTGACCATTTGATTGTGGGTGGTATTCTGAGGTAGTGTTGTCACGATACCAAAATTTTGACTTCGATACAATACCTAAATTAAATATCACGATACCAGTACCGAAACAATATTATGGGAGAAAATAAACAGGAAGTCTGAATAATTTCGTTTTTATTTATTAATAAACACCCAGTGTTATAGATAGTTATCACATTAAGATACAATAATAGTATAATTATAATAGTAAGAACTGGATTATTGTAAATAATTAGATTAAAGTCTAAGACTTTTTAATTATTAATGTAACTATATTTGAAACCACATATCACTTATTAAGGAGTCTTTAGACTCCTTTTGCATTTTATCAAAAAAAATAATTACACAAATTTAAATTATATTTAAGGACATTTGCAGAATATATTGTTTCTAAATTCTTTACACAAGTCGGGATCAAGTCTGTCAGCAAGAGGACTTTGTCAAGTTGGACTTTTTGGTTTGTAACATTTCTTACAGACGAGTTTTGTGATGTCGGTGGGCTAGCCCTGACTGTCAGCAGCGCAAGCAATATATATTGTATATTTCGCTTCGAGCGTGAAGGAAGGAATTCATTTTTATGACATTAGCTTCCAGATTAAAGTATTTATAGCTATATATAGATAGAGAAATTAAGAAATGAATGGTATGTATAGTACTTTTGGTGATACAGTAATAATAAATAAGGTTATTGCATATTTTTTTTACAGGATGAACAATTAGCTGTTTATGAGGTGGATTGCCTGGGGGAAAAAAACTGTTTATGTGCCTGGTTGTCCTGGCGTTAGGGACTCTGTAGCGCCAACCAGATGGCAAGAACTCAAAAGAGCTCAGGGATCCAAGGTGATTTGTTGTGCTCTTTTCCTCACCCTGGATGTATACAGTTCTTGAAGGGTGGGCAGGGGAATGCCAATAATCCTCTCCACAGTTCGAACTGTTCTCTGCAATCTCTTGATGTCTGATTTTGTAGCTGAGACAAACCAGACAGTTACTGATGTGCACAGGACAGACTCAATGGTAGCTGAGTAGAACTGTTTTAGCCACTCCTGTGGTAAGTTGTGGTAAGGGCCTTTTTAACAATGGAGTCGATGTGAGTATCCCACTTCAGGTCCTGGGAGATGACAGATCCCAGAAACTTGAATGGCTCCACTGTAGCCACGGTGCTGTCCATGATGGTGAGTGGGGAAAGTGCAGGGGGGTTCCTCCTGAAGTCCACTATCATCTCTACAGTTTTGAGCGTCAAGGTTGTTACGATTGCACCAGTCAGCCAGCTCTTTTACCTCCTTTCTGTAAGCAGACTCATTGCCATCCTGAATGAGGCACATGAGGGTGGTGTCATTTGCAAACTTCAGAAGCTTGACAAAGGAGTCTTTAGAAGTTCAATCGTTGGTGTAGAGGGAGAAGAGCAGAGGCGAGAGAACACAATCCTGAGGGGCGCCTGTGTTGGTGGTGCTGTTGCCTGACATGAATTTCCCCATTCTTACCATCTGTCAGAAAGCTGTTGATCCATTGACAAATAGGGCTGGGAACAGAGAGCTGGTTCAGTTTGGTTTGGAGGAGTGTAGGGATTATGGTGTTGAAGGCTGAACTGAAGTCCACAAACAGGATCCTCACATAAGACCATGGCCTGTCCAAATGTTGCAGAATGAAGTGCAGTGCCATGTTTACGGCATCATCCACAAATCTGTTTGTGGATGCTCTGTAAGCAAACTGCAGGGGGTCCAGTAAGGGTCCAGTGATGTCCTTCAGATAAGCCAAAACCAGTTTTTCAAACGACTTAATGACCACAGATGTTAGCGCCACAGGTTTATAGTCGTTTAGTTCTGTTATCTTGGGTTTCTTTAGAATTGGGATGATGGTGGAGCGTTTGAAGCAGGCAGGGACTTCACTTAACTTCAGAGACCTGTTAAAGATCTGTGAAAAAATGGGGCCAGCTCGTCAGCGCAGGTTTTTAGACAGGTTGGTGTAACACCTTCTGGGCCCTGGTTTCTTTTGTTCTTTCTGAAGATCTGGCGCACATTGTTTTTAATGATTTGTAAGAAACAAGGGGGGAGAGTAGGGTTGCTGGAGGTGTTAATAGTTGTGAGGAGAGATCATCTGAGCAGGTTTGGGGGCTTTCAAATCTACAATAAAACTCATTCAGATCTTCAGCAAGTCATTGTCTAACAGCTGGACAGCAGAGGGAGCCCATGCCCTGTGACTGTCAGTTTGCTCCCTCTGCTTCCTCTGTGGTAACTTCCTGTTTGCTGGCTATAAAACAGCATGCCAGCAAACAGGAAGTTGTGATGTATTGTATTGCCCCTGTTCCCTGGTTCTCTGTGTTTCCTGGCTTTATATGGTTTTTGGATTTGGACTGTTCATTGGTTTTGATGTTTTGCTGCCTGCCTCGACCCCTGCCTTGTTATTGGATTACTGAGTATTGGATTTCCTCTGTTGTCACCCATCTGCCTGTGTTTTGAACCCTGCCTGTTTCTGGACTATGCCTCGCTATAATAAAACCTGCAAAACCCTGCATTTGGGTCCGCCTCCTGTCTCCCTGCACACCCCGTATGTGACAGAATACATTGCCCCTCCAGGACCCAGCGGGTTATCCGAGGACCCTATTGATCAACTTTGGACTCTGAGACAAGGTAATTCCTCCATGTAGGACTTAGGGCTGGGCGATATGACCAAAATAATTATCACGATATAATAGTTCATATTGATAGGTATCGATAATTATTGAAATTTTTTAACTTTATTTTATTTTTTAAAAGACAACTATAAAAGTTTACATTTAACCAGTTTTTTTTATTTATCCACATTATTAAGGCAAATTATATTAGTTTTAGCAGTCAAAAACAAAAGTTTCTTTTTTGTCTTAAAACAGTAAATGTTAAAAACACAATAGCGCATATGTATTAAGTGACGTGGCTCTCACTATATTCGCCCGCTGTCAGTGGTGATGCAGACTTGGTTGTTTACATTCAGACCCATGAGACCAGGGCATCAGTCAGGTTTGCGCAATAAATTACCCTTTGTGGTCTTCGGTAAAATATGCCGTTTCCAAGCATTTACTCTTCAGATTTCAATCGGTGTCTATGAAATGCGCACTTAAGCTAATATACGAATCACGCGTGCTACTCGTCCACATAATTGCGGTTTTTACAAGCTTACACGCAACATTGTTCTGACGTTGGACGGAGGAAAAGAAACCAAAAAAAGCGACACTGCAACCGAACCGAGAGCGACGCAACCTGCCTGTTTAGATCTGATTGGCTGTTTGAGTGTCATCGGCAGCATGCGCTCATTCTTTAAAACATCTGATTGGCTGTTTATGATCCACGAACTGCACACACGGAATTTAATGACAATATTGAGGCTATACCAAAGAATTTTTATATCGTTACCGACAATTGCATATGTGTTTTATGTGTCCCAGTTTTGTGCTCTGGTTAATAAGGTTTCCTTCTATGATGAACAATTTTTAAAGACTTGTTCCGACGGGGACTTAATGAATCATAAGTCGTTATTAGCCACCGTGAGAAATGAACATTTATTAAAGGGATTTTTGGACCTTGCGTTATTGCTGTGTGGTTCATCATTTACTGTGAGAGATGCAAAGGAGCAGCCCAAGATGGCTGCCTTCCCCAAGCCACAGCCAAAGATGGCTGCACTCCCCGAGTCACAGCCCAAAATGGCTACCTGGCCAGATCCACAGCCCAAGATGGCCGCCGCCACGGAGCATGCACAGAACAAGAAGGCCGCCACTACAGAAGTTGCACATGACAAGATAGCCACCGCTACAGCCAAGTCACGTCACAGTCGACACTGTTCCTCCTGAGCCAAGTCTCATCACTGCTGCTGTTCCTGTTCTGGCTGGAACAGTGGACATCCGAATTCTGGCCATAGCTATGTGGGTCATTTGGGCTACTACAGAGTCCTCAGAGAAGGCAACATCCCCTGAGGTGGTGGCTGAGGTCACAGAGCCTCCTGAGGTGGGGATGTCTCCCTGCAGTGTGGTAGCGCCTGGTAACTCACACCCCCAACGCTGTCTCTCTTTGTGTTGGTGTGTCTTTGCTCTCTGTTCCAGATCGGCCATGTTGGGCGTCCTGGTTTGCTGATCCGTCCTGGTGGGCATCCACATCTTGCGAGCCACCCTGGTGGGCATCCAAGTCTCCTGCTCCGCCCTGGCAGGCTCTCAAGTTTCCTGTTCTGCCCTGGCAAGCTCTCAAGTCTCCTGTTCCAGCCTGGGGGGCTCTTAAGTCTCCTGTTCCGGCCTGACGGGCTCTCAAGTCTCCTGTTCCATCCTGACAGGCTCTCAAGTCTCCTGTTCCGCCATGGCGGGCTCTCAAGTCTCCTGTTCCGCCCTGGCGGGCTCACAAGTCTCCTGTTCCGCCCTGGCGGGCTCACAAGTCTCCAGTTCGGCCCTGGAGGTCTCAGTCTCCAGTCGCCTGCTCCACCCTGGTGGTCTCTCTAGTCGCCTGCTTCATCCTAGCGGACTCCCCCCCCCCCATGTCCGTCTGGCTGTGTTTTGAACCCTGCCTGTTTCTGGACTATGCCTCGCTATAATAAAACCTGCAAAACCCTGCATTTGGGTCTGCCTCCTGTCTCCATGCACCCCTCTTGTGACACATTGATTCACCTCAGTGCTTGAGGATGGTGTTTTGTAGTTTGTGATGGCTTTCAGACCTGTCCACACTGAAGTTGGGTCGTTTGAATGGAGCTGATCTTCTAACCTTTTTGCATAGGTCATTTTAGCCACTTTAATCTCCTTGTTCAGTGTGTTGCTGGTCTGATTGTACAAGACCCTATCCCCTTGTCTGTAGGCATCCTCTTTGGCCTGACGAAGATGTCTGAGTTTTGCTGTAAACCATGGCTTATCATTGTTGAAAGTCAAATAAGTTCTGGTAGGGATGCATATATCCTCACAGTAACTGATATATGATGTTACCGTCTCTGTGAGTTCGTCCAGATTGTTAGCAGCAGCTTCAAAAACACTCCAATCAGTCAATCCGAAACAGGCTTGCAAAGCCTGCTCTGATTCGGTGGTCCATCTCTTTATAGTTCTTACTACAGGTTTTGCAGATTTAAGTTTTTGCCTGTAGGTCTGTATAAGATGAACCAGACAGTGATCAGAGAGCCCCAAAGCTGCCCACGGGATGTGCTTCTTTAATTGTTGTGTAGCATTGATCCAATATATTACTGTCTCTGGTGGGACATGTAAAATCCTGTCTGTATTTTGGCAGTTCACAGGTGAGATTTGCTATATTAAAATCCCCAAGAATGATTAAAAAGTCCAGGTGTTTTTGCTCTGTGTCCATGATCTGATCTGCGAGTTTCTCAACGCCACGCTCACCTGCGTTTGTGGTGGAATGTAGACACTTACGAGAATGAACGAGCAAAACTCATGTGCGAATAGAATGGTTTTAGATGCGCTTCTAGATTAGAACAGCACATCTTCTTTAACATTGTCACATCTGTACACCACCTCTCATCGATGTAAAAACAAGTCCCGCCGCCACATGATTTCCCGGTTGATTCTGCATCGCGCTCCGCTCTAAAAACCTAGTTTACGTGAAAGACAGAGCAGCAGAGCTTGAGATGTTCCTGTTTGACCGGGAGAGCAGAAAGAGTTTGTCCATTTTGTTGGGTAGAGAGTAGAGATTCGCTAAGTGTATACTAGGCTGTGCAGTATGGAATCCACACTGACAAAGCTTAATGAGTGTGCCTGGTTGTGACAATAAAGGCTTACTACTTTTGTACGATTAAACTCATTCAAGAGCTTAGATTTATTTTTTGCACAACTATAGACAAATATGCACACATTTCTATTTAATGCACACAAATAATGCAAACGTTCTTATCCCATAACTTCCTTACCCAACAGTGTGCGTTCAGTGTGTTTACACTGGTGTGGGTTAAATGCAGAGCACAAACTCCAAGTATAGGTCACCATACTTGCCTACACATTTGTAAAAGCGTCTTGGCTAGTGATGGAAAAATAAGGCTTCTTGAATCAATCTGGCGTTCCAGCCCAAAGGTTCCCCAAAAGGTTCATTACTCGAAGCCTCATCGAATTGTTCTCACTAGTGACATATGCTCTGCAAAAGAATATATAACCGACAAATCAATTAATCCTGAGCCAGAGTATCCTGGAATCCTTATGTATGACGTAAATTATTCTTGCCAAACTATTTTTGTGTTTTTGCATGTAAAACTATTAATTGAGGGTTATAATGATGGGGAATACTCATCAGAATAAATACATCAAATACATCTTCTGAAACAGAGTGCAAAAGTGCTTGTAGAAGTGGGTGTGCGGAAGCGATACTCAAAATGAAACGATCACGTGTCCCACAGAATCCGAGGCCTGTCATCAGTCACGTGATTCTTACGCTAACAATACAAGCCTCCACAGACAAGCCTCGAACCGAAGGTTTATCTGGCTCGCCCCTTTTTGCTCAACACAGTCTCTGAAGTCTCGCTTCCAATCACACACCACCAGTACTGGCTTCACAGGACGAAGCGCATGCCCGTCTGCTCCTACGCTGAACGTGCACGTCCCCGCGAGATCTCTTAGTGAAAAATGGCGAGTTCGTGCATGAAGGCTTTATACGCGAACGACAGGTTTATAGTTCACCAGGACGCGGACTGCTGGGGCTCTAAACTCATTAAATGTGTGGGTAAGACCAGCGCACGCTTCACATCGGATGGAACGTTGGATGTTTCTAGTGTTTGTTCAGCGTGAGTTGAATGCAAATATACGAGCTGTGATCCCTGTAGTTAGCATGCTAACGCGCTAACCGCCGAAACAGGACGAAACGACTGCCCACCAGTCATGATTACAGACTAAGTTTAGATTTAACAAATACCTCAACAGTTAACCGTCATGCGCTTGGTTTGTTTCCCGTTGGAATATGAGAGGATTCCCATCTGTCTGGAGCGAAGTTACCCGCTAGCTGTTTGCGCGCTCACGTATCTGAGAGTTTTTTAAATCCGCGTTCACATAGCAAGTCGTAATGCACAGATCCGATCTTACGTCCATATCCGATTTGGCCTGTTTACGCACACGTCTCGTATCTGGTACGTGTTTGCTCCCTGCCAAAAAGATTCCAGTTATTCAGTAATATGAGCGCCATGATTGACCCTCGAATTGTGGGCACACTCTCGCTAATTTACCTTTTTAAAAGTACACCCCAAAACATTTACATTTATTCATTTGGCGGACGCTTTTATCCAAAGCAACTTGGGGTATTATCTAAAGCGAATTCAAGGTATTCAGTACCTGTGTTTCCTGGGACTGAACAAACGTTCAGTTGCAAACGCAGTGCTTTACTAGTTGAGCCACAGGAACACAATTTTTCAGACAAAAGGCATTTTCTAAAGACATTTTTTTAAAGAACCATATAAGGATTTTTGTTATAAGGAGGTGTTTCTAATAAGGCATTGCAACCAGTTTAGGTATTTGTGCGAGATATTGACGTTCAACGCAATCCGCCGTGGAACAGTGCGAATCGGATATGTGTGTTTAGACGCAGGTCTGCATATCAAATGTATGTGTATCCAAATTTATTCCACATTTGGAAGTGGCTCAGATCGTTTACTAAAAAATCGTATCTTGTGTGGATTTTTGTATTTAAACACGTGCACCAAATTCGGATCTGTTTTAAAAAAAATTGTGCTAGTGTGAACATTTTACACTCACACACCTATATAATGTGTGTGTATGTATTTGGGTTTTATTTGTAAAACCATGGTTAATTTTTGCCAGGAGAGAGCAGAAATGTAGTTAACAGAGTTATCTATATTTAAAAATGTTTATAACCAAAACAGAATAACAAAAGCCTTTGACAAGAATGCTTTGTTTACACTACATTTAAACAACATTGTAAAACACTACATTAAAACACTTTGTACACATTGTAGTGTTTCAAGCTGTTACTAACTGTCATGACATATCACTTTGCAAATTTCTCAAGGCAGAAAATGTCTTATATTTGAAGAGGTACACAGAATACAAAGTAAACATGTTGATTTAGGCCAAGACGCATTTAAATATAGATAAGAGATAAAGCGTAATGTATGCACGAAAGTGCTGTTTTAACTGTCATCCTTATCCATTGAAGCTTCTGAAGTTTTAAATTTATAATGAAAAGGTTTAAAAATCATTTTTTTAAATGTTGCACTCTGCACATCTGCAGAGTGACAGGCTTGTCATGTTTATTGGCTGTTAGATTTTTTTTATAGAGCAAAATGTAAATAGTGTCATTATGATAAACAGGGTTCCCATGGGGTGTTAAAGTCTTTAAAAGACTAACATTCAGAAAGTTAAATAAAAATGGATTTTCATCCATAAATTTAATTTACCCAAGTCTTAAAATTCTTACCTCTGTTAATTCCTGAGAAGCATTGTTTGCAGAAAATAAAATGGTAAAACGCTGTAGAACTAATCATAAGTTGGTTGTGTTTTTTGCTCTGCACTGGTGTCTACGTGGTGATAAAACAACAAATCCCATCACTGCAGGTAGGCAACACCCAGTATGCTACCTGCCCGCTAAAGTGTAAATGTAAAGGGGATTAACTCATATGTAGGGTTATGTTGTATGTACTAAGCAGGGCTTGAATTTCAGCATGTGATTGTGAGGATTGCACATTATTTAAACCATTCTTGCAAGTTTAAGTTTTATAATGTGAGAGATTCATTGGCATGTTCTCTGTCACCTGCATCACACTGATCTTATTCTCATAAGGCTGTGTGACGCGCTGTAATATTCTCATAATGAGGTGCTTGGGAAGATAGTATCGGCTTCCAAATATTTTATTTTAATCCCAAAATTTAAACATGAAACGCTCTTTATAGCGTTAGTGGATAGTGTCTGCCGACTCAACACAGCCACAACGAAATGTGAGTAAATCATCATCGTCTTAAAATGTGTGTTTTATCCAAAGTTAACCTGAATGAACATAGGACAGTATGTAAAAATAGTCTCTTGCTTACTGATCTGATGATCTGTCATAGCAAAACAGTGTGGCTGAGGAAATATTTTCGTAGCAAACACATTGGAAAAGTGGCTTAACAGGGCTATACACAAGTCACCCTTGATATTCCTAGTAATACTTGTGTTGGCGTTGTGTTTATTGCTGTGAGGGATGTATATCTTGAATCTGTGCAACCGGCATATGGTAACATTTGGAATTCTAAATTAACATTTGGAGTTCAATTAACCTTAATTTAAGTGTACCAGACTGCTAACCAGTATTTCTCTTTTAAATAGGTTTTGATTATATATTGGAGGTGTTTCTTGGGACACAAGTTCTAGAGGACCTCAAGCTTTTGAAAGGTATGTTTCTCTGAGGTAATAAGCTTCTAAGCTTCACTTAAATATGCGTCTAAATGCAACCTTTGTGACTAAATTGTGCATTTATATGGATTTTTTCTAATCTTGCGCAGTACTTAAAAAAGGTACAACTTAAAATAATCTTTGTTTGAAATAACTGTTAAAGTTGATTTTTGCCAATTCCTTCTAGCACCTAGTAGTGGGTGGGTGAGTGTTTCTACATG
Source organism: Yasuhikotakia modesta (assembly GCA_036877545.1). Lineage (NCBI taxonomy): Eukaryota > Metazoa > Chordata > Actinopteri > Cypriniformes > Botiidae > Yasuhikotakia > Yasuhikotakia modesta. Next base: position 15,423 of record JBAJNP010004907.1, on the reverse strand, counting down.
AGTTTGCTTGGCTTAATTGTACACCTTAATGACTAATCAAGTAGTCCTTTGAAGTACCCATGGACTTATTGACTATGGAAGACTATGGAACTTTTGTACATTTCTTATAGGTTATTTTTTTTTTTTTTACTTCAGATGTTTAACCCTGGAATATTTTCTTTTTGCACTACCTAAATTTAAACTAGCCACAATGACAGTTTAACCATAAACCTTAAAAAGTAGCACCATTCTGTATATTTTCTTTCCTGCACACTGTTACATTTTGCTTCTTCTTTTGGATTTACAGATTGTAAGCCTGCAAGTTTGTCAAGTTGGTCATTTGATGAAAATTGCCATTTCTGCTGCTTAAGACGAGAAAAAGTAAAGGTAGTTTTTCTTTACATTTTTTTCCTCTTCTGATTTGTCAAGACATGGGATAGCAGCTTGATTCAGGGTGTCTGTTGTTCTTGTGATAAGACTTGCCTCAGTTATTTAAGTTGTCAAAGGCCTTTTTTCAATTTTAACTAACAAAGCCAACATTGTTATTGTATTGAAGATTATTATTTTTATTGATATTATTGTTCTGAGATCCCAATTTTCTGACTGTAACTCCTACAGTTTTCGTGCTACATCTACCATATTTTCCACATGTTCTGGGTTTCCAGGTGGCTTGCTGTATTTTATTTTTAGCAAATTGAACTTTTGGAAGTTTTGTAGTGGACTTGCAGTCAGACTCGATTTCACATTGACTTTAATAATAGAATGTTACAATGACTTGCAGATCGTTAGGAAGAGTAATGACAAGAGTAATTGTCCCCTAACATATAGTTTAGTGGTGTTTGTGAAGCAAAGCATCACTATTACTCTCTTGCATAATATTTTATTTAGACAACTTTGGATGTGGTGTCCAAAGTTGTCATGAATGTGGTGTCAAACCAACAGGCTTATAAAGTAGAGGTGTGTTATTACTGGTATAAGCGATTGTGTGTATAATGTTTGCCTGGTTTGTAAAAAAAAAAGGTGGGTGAAAAATTTAGACTTAACGTTGGGCTATATTTCATGATGCTATAGATCAGCATCAGAAAGTCAGAGACATGGGAGAGGTGGGCTCATATTGCTTGGCTTAGCAAGCAGCAACAAACTGTGATGTTACTTCTTAAGCAACACTTAGCATCCAGCCCTTGCCACCACCCGTAATAAGTTCCAGCAAATAAGCTAAGATGCATCAGAATATCACAGAGTACCCTAACAGCCATGTAATAAGGCATGTTCAATTGTAAAAAAAAATAGTTTATTTTTGTTAAAGTAACATTGTTAAAGACATTGTTAAAGTAAAATTTAACTATGTTGCATGCTTCAGAGCAGCTTTACATTTGAAAAATGTAAAAAATTTGCCCAACATGTTATTAATAAAACTAATTAGGGATTTGTAGTTATGGGTTTTTGTAATGGGTTAAAACTACATTTAGACCATTTAAATAAATGGACATGCATTAGAAAAATCTGTCAAGACATGCGTAGGCTTGCAATTCTCTCTTTCGTCTTTGGAAGGTTAATGTATTTAGACAAGAGTAAGTGTACCCATGAAGCCCACCAAAATCTAACTTACTATTTTTCATAGATAATAAGATGGTTTATAAACATGATCATTTGCTAAAATGAAAGATCTAAATTGATATGCATATTCATTTAGTTATGAATTTAGTTAACAAATTAAAGATTTTCTATTAATATAGTTAAAAGTCTGGCATGGGCTTAATTGGTACCGAAGTACCATTTAAGCCCATGTGTGTTTCAAATAAGCAACACCAATACAATTATTGACACAAATATTTATTTTTTCAGGTGGTAAAAACATTCAGTGACATGTTATGTTGTACACAATTAGTTTTTTTTTTAACTTGCATTTAATGTTTGGCTTGTAACAATGAGCCACCACAAACTAATGACTAATTTTCATTGGTTTTAGTAATTAACACTTCATTTAATATTCACAAAATGTGCACAAAAAAACTGCTTTGACCTTGTGGTCATCTCTCTAAACAAATAGCAAAACAACTAGCAAAACCTCTTTCTAAATGAAACCAAATAGATCAAATTAACTTAGGACAACTTTAATACACAACATCAAATGATTAATCTCTCAAACTACATAAGATGATTAATGGTTGAAAATGGTTGTGAGATTTTTTTTTTTTTTTCAAAGCCCAGAGTTTTTAGGCAACTTGAAGTGAGCCCCCTTGAGACAGCATGAATATGATTGGCTTAACTCAACAATGACAAATGTTGTGATACTGAAATGTTGTGTACTGTCATGTTAAGAGTTGTTGAATTTGATAAAATAATAAGTGACACCCTCTTTTAAAGACGTCTTTTATATTTGAAGTCAAAGTTGCAAGTGGGCTAAAATGGTGCCTGGGCTTAATGGCGGTACACTTACCCTATGTATTCATGCCTACTAAAACAGTATGTACTTCTGAGACTGTGACATTTAGTCAATTTACATGACAGTATCATTAAGCAAGATATGCTGTTCTAGTTTATATGGAGATGGCACATTAAAGGAAGAGACAATATTTTATGAGACATATAAAGGTTAAAGGTCTAAAGATTTTTGGATGAATACTTGACACAATGAAAGAGAAATGGGTATTTCCATGGCAACTTCTTAGCCACACCCTTACAACCATTTAGAGAGCATAACATCATGAATAAGCATCCTGGTGAGTCTTGCTAGCATCCTGGTGAGTCCTGTTAGTTGTTGGTAAAACATTAGTGTCATGTTAAAATGCAGTATCATGCTAATTGATGCTAAAATATATTTAAATGGGTTTTTATGTCTTAATGTGTAAAAACACGCTAGCATCATGCTAATTAACGTAACCATGTAAAAACATGTCAAGTTAAAATATACTTTAGTATTTTATCATTGTATTAAATAAACATGCTCCATTGTTAAAATGTTTGTATATCAAACTTCTATACACTTTCTATGCAGGGCTTTGTCAAGCCACCATAAAGTTTGACCTTAAACCTTCTACTTGGTTCTACTATTAGGTTTCTACTATCTACGCTCATTTGGTAGTTGGTAAAAGTATTTATAAAACCAGAACAATTTGTACACACCTCCACCTGTTTTTCTTTTTTGTGTGCGTAAACAGAAACATGTAGCTGCACTGAACAAACAAATTGTGCAGAGTGGAGGAAAACCTTTACTAGGTCAAGATCCTTCTAATGTCAGCAGACTTGAGTGGCAGTCAGAGGAATTCCTAAATTCGGTTTTTCAGAGGAAGGGTGAGTATACTGCATTTACATGCATGATAATCCATCAGACAGACGCCTCTTTGACACATACACCCCCTACTGTAAATCTGTTGTTTTATGAACACTTTGTGGTCATGAGTAAACAGTGTGTATTGTCAAAATAATGTTTTATATATAACTGTTATATCACAACGATTTGATGTAATGGCGTGTTTTTAATATATTGTTTTGTTAAAATGTCAAATTCAATGTTAAATGAAAATAATTCTTTTGCTGTCTTCATTATAAAATTAACTAAATAAACATAAACTGTTAATAGTTTGTCCCCACAAAATCCTGCACATCAACATCAGACAACAAGTCCAAATGGTGATTTAATTACTTAAGACTTATACCCTATATGTGGGACAGTTAAGATTAAGAGTGCAGAAGCAAATAAACTGAAAACCAGTGTAAGATGAGTGATTGATTTGATTCTGACCATGTTTATGTCTGATTAAACCGTCAACAGAATACACGCCAAGGATTCCTGATCCGCACATTCCTGTGGTGGCTTGTGATATTGTGCAGCAAATGATTAATCAGTTAGCTACATTTTATACCTCAAGAAACAGCTCTCAGGTCTCCCTTCAAAATAATGACAAAAAGGACCAAAGCCTTCTGAAATCCAGCTGTGTCACAGCATCCGCTGTTTTTGATACAGCCGCTTCCGTTTCTTCTCAAAACCTATCCAGTAAAAAGTTCATGATGGTAGATCAAGATGCTCCACTGGACCTCTCAGTGAAGAAGTTGAAGGCAGAGGTCTTTGAGCAAGGTGTGGTAAAGAATTATACTTGTATAAAGAGCTATCCTTTAAAAAAAACAATTTGATGAAAGTGTTGGATAATTTGTCTCTCTTTAGATGGTGTTCTTGACCTTTCAACTAAGAAGAATTGCAAGGAGCAAATGTCTGTTATGAATTCTTATGCCCTTGTCAATCCTGCTGCTCACTTAGTCAAAAGGTAGAGAAGATCAACCAGGTTTATGTGTATTTTATTTTTGTTGTCAAAAACATTGTCCTGGTTGAGGTAGAAACTATACACAAATGTATTTTAGTATGTTTTTCATTTTTTTATGTGGTCTTTTAGGGATTCTGTTGGCCTCAGTCTTGCCCGGGTGAGAGACCTACAGTCATCCTCTACTCTGGAACAGTTCATGTCTAAGCTGTGTTTGCATCACCAGAACCAAATAGTTGATGCATTGGGATTCTTGCAGAATGAAGTCAAGAGTGCATCCAGCCACTTACAAGCACCTGCTCAAAGTTTCTTTGAAAAACAAGCAACAACCAGCCACAGTCATTTGTCATATGAAGCAAGATCTGAGATTCAGTGGTCTAAAAGAACAAGCTCTGTGGATCCTCCTTTGACCATTGCTCGGGCAGAAAAAACATCTTTTGTCAAGACAATTAGAAAGGACAACCAAGAGGATTTGAGTGCTGATATTTGCAGTATTGCACCTGAAAAACCAGTGGACCTTTGCAAGATGGTTGTTGAAGATTTGTCATCTTCCTCTTGTAGAACATGTGGTGAGTGTGGAAATGTAAGCAGTCCTCAAAAATCTCAAAGTCTTCTTACCATGAAAAAGACAGCTATTGAATTAAGATCAAGCTTTCAACAAGTTGCTTCCGACAATGCTGAAAGATGCATACAAGCATATACTGAGCAATCTGATCATACAGAGCTGTATTCTAAGACTACAGAGAAATACTGTCTACAAAACACAGAAGCTGTTATAAAGACCTCCACAGTTCAAAGGACATCTAATGGTGTTTTACCAACATCTTCAAAAACAGCCAGAAAAAGTAGAAAAGGTTCATTGCTTCCCCACAAAAATGGCACATCCAGTTACATCTTAAATGATCCTGATAGTCATTGTGACCTGGTGTACATTAGAAAGTCAATAACTGAATGTGAGCCTCAATCTCACAATCGGCTACATCCGCGAATAAATGCCAGGAAGAGCACTAGGGGGCATAAGTATGTTGAGGAGTACTTAGAACTAAAAACAGTTCGCACATTAGCTCGTAAATCTGTCATTGACACAAATGGAAATTGTCCACCTCATATGCCTGATGTGCATACCTCAGTCACTCCAAAACGGTCATTTTCCAAACTGGACAGTGTTCCTCTCATGAGCACACCATTTGCAGGGGATTGTGTAAAAGATGTTGTTCAGAAGTTATCATCAGATCAAATGGCAGAGAATGAAATTCCAGATGTTGTAAAATTAGCAAGTCAAAGTTTGACTGTTAAACCCAATCAGGTAGGTAAAATTGAAAGTAACGACCAAATTCAACACAAGCTTGCAAGTAAACAGAATGAGTGTAGCATAAAACATCATTTGGTCATAGAGGTTCTCAGTTGTGCTCCCAAGACAGCTAAAGTGCATAACTTGCATGCAGAAACGCTCAAGGATGTGGTTGAAGTCAGAGAACACACTGAAGAGAAACTCGCTGAACAGATAGATAGGTGTGATGTCCAGATTGGCCCCATGTCAAAAGAAGTGGTATGTAGTTTAGATAGTAAATCTGAGCAACGGGATAAATCAGTGGAGACATCTCAAAGCCCAGTTTCTCCTTACATAGCCAAAGATGATTCTACTAATGGTTTCATTGTGCAGCCAAGAAATGACTTCTTGAAAGTCAGTATCATGCCAGATGATCAGAAACAATCAGATACCATGGAAATAATCAATAATGAAGATAAAAATACTCAAGTGCAAGTTTTGCATGATACTGAAATTAACCAGGAAATGGTGGATGGTTTTAAACTTCTAGACAAGAATAAAGATAATTTAGGAGGGTCTGGCTTGCAGGATATCCCTACTGTACAATCAAATGTAAAATGTGAGATGGATTTGGATCTGCATACTCAAAAAGATCTGCAGGCAAAAATGACAATTGTAAAGCATGCATTGTCTTCAGAAAGATGTTTGCGGAGTAGAGTTTCAAAGGGCAGTGTTATAACAAAAGACTTTAAGTGTGGTGCTGGACTTGTTGACTTAAAGATGAGAGGTACCAATGATGAAAGTGTTGAGACTCCATTGATAAAACTCCCTTTGGTATCTGTTGAAACAAATGTTAATCCTGAGGGGGAGCCTCATGTAAAAGCTTCAGAAATTCTTGAAACGGTGCAGGAGCTCTTGGGAGCCAAACCTAGTGATAGTCTGATTGACAGTTATACAGTTAAAACAAGACTGAAACAAAAATCAACTGTTGTCACCAAAGAGGAGTATCAGGGTCCAAACCTCAAACTTAGCAATGACAAATTACCAAGTACTGTGTTACCTGAGGTTGCTAGTGTCCCCTCTACTGCCAAAAGTAGAAAACCACATACGTTAAAGAAACAAGACTCTGAAAAAATACAGAATAGAAATAGAAGTCATGCTGAACTTTGCATTGATAAAGGTGATTTATCCATTAAAAAGTCTTCGTCAAGCTGGAAAAGTATGATTTTAAGAAGTAGAAGTAACATTAAACGTCCCTTAGGTAGCAAGATAAGAAATTGTACCACTCATGGTGGTAATTTGGAAAAGAAAGGCCTGATGACTTCAAAAAGGAAAAGTAGTACTAGTGAACAGACAACTGATTTAGTTGCCTTGTCTCCAAATAGTGTAATGTGCATACCTTTAAGAAACAAGACTAGTAGTGCAGTAAAACAGACAGTGAAAAGTTCTATTACATTTTCCAATCCAAGTTACATCAGTGAGCAACCTATCAATTCATGCTCAAGTACCACCTATGAAAAATCAGAGCCCAGTGGGCACATGCCCTTAGCATGTAGTACAGGTTCAGCTGCAACTGAAGAAACATTAGTGAGTCCTGAGCGCATGCCATTGCGAAAAAGAAACTTATCTATTACTGAAAAGCCACCTAGTAGAAATAAACGTTCTCAGAGACAACAGAGGATATTGGTGTCCTCGGGTGTTACAGGTAGTCTCTTTAGTTCAAAAGTTACAATGGAAAAGAATATGGAAGAACCAATACATTCTTCCAATCTTTCTAAGGACATGCTATGTGGAGCAAGTCATGTAAGGGTTGAACCAGCGGTTTGTAATCTGCCCAAGTTTTTGGACACACTAAAAGGAAAAGAACATCAACAGTTAATTTCAAATTTAAATACAAAGTTTGAGAAGATGCACAAAGGTTGGGTTCAACTGGATAAGGAGGCTCAGCCTGCACCAAAACCAAAAAACAAGGCAGACAGACTAAAAGAAATCTGGAAAAGCAAACGCAGAATCCGTAAGTCAAGACCATTAGAACAACAAAAATTCTCACCTGTGCAAATGCTATTTATGAAGCCTTTTGACTTGCCCAGTATCTGTACGTGGTTCTTGCAGTCAACTGAAACTAAATCACTTGTCATTGTTAAGAAGATTAACACTAGACTTCCTTCGGAATCACAGTTGTGTTTTCACACCACGGCAGCAGGAACAGGGTCTTCTAATGGGATATTTCCAAGTCTGCAGGCGGAACGATTAAAAAAGCATTTGAAAAAATTTGCTGTTGCATCACCTGTAAAAAATACCCCTAAGAATCAGAGGCTTATATCAAAAGCTTTAGGTCGAGATATCTCTGTGATTGGGAGTAAAGAAAAACCTGAACCAAAATCTGCTACTCGAATGTGTACAAAGGTGCAGAGTCTTGCTGGAGTGACACCAACACAGATACCTGAAAGTCTTTGCACTGTCGCAGGCAGTTTGAAAACTCCAGCATGTGTAAGAATTCTTAGAAAATATTCTAACATGCGTGGCAAAATTCAGCAAAGCAAGAAATGTGAAAAAACTTTTAGAAGTACCCGTTTCAAAACATCAATCATTACAAAGAAAGCTGCCAAACAAAAATTGCTGACACATAAAAGGTCAGACTCTGTCCAGAGTATCAAATCGTTGACCAAGAAAGCAAAATCAAACTCTTCCACTAAAGAACGGACTTTAAAAAACAACCTGTGTCATAAAAATGGAACCTTACCAAAGAGGTTGCAGACACTTAAAGTAACAAAAGCCAATGTTGAACATGCCTCAATAAATGTCCCGTATAAAAAAGTGTTAACAAAAACTCGATCTGATAAGGCACAACAAGGAAAAGGAAGTGGGCCTAAAGTTGGCACAAAAAAATCTGTGCTTAACAAAGGTCCTAACCGTTTCGAACTACAGTCACTAGATATGGGCATGAAACCTGTGACATTGGAAGACCAAGTATTAACTAGGTCTCAAAGAAAGATGGAATCCACACCTTCACAAAGTGGATGCAAGTTTACCACAAAGCGTAGGTTGGGACCATTAATCATGTCATCAAAACGTAAAAGGACCTCAAAACCATGAAAAACCTGATGCATTTACCTGCAGGAATGTTTTGGGGAGAAAGAGGGTGGTGATCATTTTCAAAAATGCTTTTATTTTTGAAAAAAAAAATATTTTTTGAAAATTTTTAATTTTTTTTAACCTTGGCAATGCATTTTTATAGCTGTAAGTAAAAGATCAGCTATAAGAATTTTTTCTTGGTTGCTAGTTATAAAAAATAAAAAAATTGATAAGTTCACAAGTTCCTGTTATTTCTCTTAACAGTGTGGCATAAATATGCTTTAAAATATGCATAGTTAAGTCTTTATGGTTCTTTGTCATTTAAAAACAGTGTTTTTTTTTTTTTTTTTTACAAGTCATTGTAAAATATTAAAGCTGTTTCCCATTATAGGGCATTTTAAACATGGTAAATATTATATAAAGTAACGAAACAGAATTATTAAAAAATAGTTTTCGCTGATTAAGGCTTTGTAACCGGAATGATGTGCCTTTTTGTATTTATTTGTAATGTTAGTAAGATTGCCCCTAAAAATCTGTTAGTTTTGCACATGGGTATGAAGAAATTCCTTGTTGATGCATTTTAAATAGTTTTTGCCTGAGTGCTGTTTTATTGTATTAGTAATTTATTAGTTTTTGTTTTTAATTTCTACTTTGCTTTTCTACTCATCTTGGAGTACTAAAATATGTTTGGTATAGTCGGCTATTCTTTTACTTTTTTCATTTAGTTTATTTCTTTCAGATGGGTGAATGAATGCAGAAATAGTAATTTATGAATTATGGCCTGAAACATAATTCTGATATCTTAAAATCAGAAAACGTTTATAAACTCTTAGGACTAAAATCAAAATCTTGTAATTGGTTAATATGTCAGATTTTTTTTAAACAATGTTTGGATAAATGAGACTGGAGAATTTTTGATTGTTTTGATTGATTGATTACCGTAAGAACAGTTTTAAGAATAGAAATACTTCACACTTGCTTCACTTGTGATGATTATTTATTTTTTTTGTTTTGTATAAATTAAAAAAAAACATTTTATTATTAGCATTATTCAGTTATTGTCAGTTGTTGATGGTGTTTAGATTTGTTTGTTTCAAAAGATTTATTTGAATAAACATTTGAATTATACATAAATATTGTGGCTCTTAGAGAATCTCAAAAAAAATTAATTTTAATAAACCAGGCACAAAGAAAATTACACATTTTAATCAATGAGAAAGAACTTGAGTAAGGAAGTTTAGTAAGCATGGCGTTACTTACATTCTGTAGTTAGTCATTGTACCTTGCAACTAAACAATTTTTTAATTTTATATTTAACAGAATAAATCAAATGCTCATGAGTATACAGGGAGATTCTGACTGGCACAGGTATAGCTGCCAAGTTAGAAATAGAGTTTAGAAAATGTGTGGAGACCCTTTTCAATGGAACCGCTGCATTGAACCCATCACAGCCGTGATAAAGATATTTTCAGTACCTTGGACATAAGGGTTAAAGGTTCAAGTGGTTTTATTGTTATTACAACTATATACAATACAGTGGAATGAAATACTGTTTCCCCAGGACCAAATTGCTACACAGAACATGGCATAGAACATAAAACAGCTATACAGGTTACATAAAGTGCATGTACAAAACCAGCAAACATTACAGTACACAACTCTGTATACATGATCTTAATGTGATAGTGCAAGATAATCTATTAATTAATAAATACTATATATGTAAACATTATGTATTATTTTGAATTTTATAGTGTTTGCAGATGCAAACTCTGTGTGTGTCTTTGTATGTGTTCATCAGTTCAAGGTCTTTTCTTCAGGAATCAAATGGCTTGTCGGAAGGTAAGCCATGTAATGTAGATGTCTGTGATAGAGGGGAGAGAGACCCTGATGAGCTTTTCAGCTGTTCTCACTATCTGCGGTAGGGTCTTGCGGTTAGAGAAGGCACATTAGTTTGTTTTACAAGGCCTAATCCTGGCAGTTATTGCAGCTGCTCAGGATGCGCTCAATAGTTCCTCTGTAAAACATGGTGAGGATGGGTGGTGGGAGCTGGGCCTTTCTAAGCCTTCTCTGGAAGTAGAGACGCTGCTGGGCTTTATTGGTGGATGTTGATAGAGCTGGTGTTGAGAGACCAGGTCTGCCTGGACAAAAAAAACTCTGCTGAACATTGGTGGCACTTCTGTGGAGATCATCAAAAGAACCAGGTTTCTTGGCATTTACCTAGCGGAGAACCTCACCTGGTCATTCAACATCAGTTTCATAAACCCAACAGCACATGTACTTTCTGTGAAGGCTCATTTCTGTGAAAGCACATCTCCCACCCCCTATCCTTACCATGTTCTACAGAAGGCATCTGGGTAGATGACTGCACGCACCCTCACACATACTTTTCACCCCCTCCCATCTGGTAAACGGTACTGCACCCCATCAGATTCTTAAAGGGGACATAGTTAGAATAGGTTTTTGGGCTATACAAAACATGTTCATGAAGTTCTTTGCACCAATTCACTGTCACATAACAGGCCATAAGGTGAACCGAGAAAATGTGTGTAAAAAATGAATCTCGTTCTGACCTCTGTCATCTACATACTGTTAGAAATAAGTTCATACTGAGTTCTAAAGTAAAAGCTCTACTTTCGCAATCCTGCAGTTTTGTTACAATTGATTTTTTTGGGTTTTTATTGAGGACTAGTTTGTTTTGAGCGTAATAAAGTCTTCAGACAATGTGGTTGCATTTAGTAGACAAATTCACTATAGCGGCATACATGGACAATGAAGAAAATACTCAAGAACATCCTACAAAACTGAATAAAAGTATACATGAACAATGCTACATGCATTTAATATCTGTGGAACAGGATTTTACACTTGTGCGATGGAATAAGCCCTACTTACAGGGGCAGCATCACAAAGATTGCAGGTTGGATTGCAGAATAACAGATTGCAGAGCATTGGCAGACATAAACATTGCCGCAATATGTAGTTTCCCAATATTCTTAAAAGACCCTGCCTTTTGCCCTACATGCTACAGGTGGTTTATACATAAAAGATGGATGAAATTACCTGAGAGACTGGTTGGACGTGAGCAGATTGAAGTTGAAGGTGCTGAGAAACATTTTAGTGCAACCTTCCCTAATAACTGCAAATAGTTAATTTGCAATATTTTACATGGGGTTTTTCAAGGAAATGCACAAACACATTAGTCAGTTAAATTTTTATTGGCCAGTGGGATTCAAATAAGCCATCTTAATTTCCTTTAGTGCCACTGTTGTAGTTCGTGAAATTATTTGGGCTAACGTAATACTATCCAAAAGCATTCATACAATCAGGATGTTAATATAAACAAGAAAAACTTACCTATTAGTTCAAAGACAAGACACTGACCAGCAACGGAACAACGTGCGTGACTATTTATGTTGTGAGGATTTGGTGCGCGTTTCTTTATTTGTTTGTGTTGTGAGGATTTGGTGCGCGTTTCTGTTTTTGCAGCGCGTTTCGGTTTTTGCAGCGCGTTGAGCTCTCTCGGCCACCGTATGTGGCCTACCATAGCTATTACGCCATCAAACGGTGGACTCGTGCTGCTGATGTATTGTCTCTGTTTTTCCTCATTTAAAGTGTATGTTTCTGTAAATCAGTGTTCCTGTGGAATAAAGGATGACGAACCGCAGTGGATGTCATGTAGATAAAAGACTGGAACACAGAGTCCAGCAGGTAAATAACAACACGTGCACGTGTTTTTACACGGAAGCGTCTGTGAGGGATTTTATGTCCTCGCAAGTAGTGTACACATGTCAGGAAATGCCTTGTGAGGTTATTTGTAGTAAATACTTACAAAACAGTATTTTGTGTTTGTGTGCATTAAATTACAATAAACGGTTTATTTTCCTTTAAGTGATATGGGTAAAATGAAACTTTTGGATTAACTTCTTTTTTTAATTATTTCTTATAATATCGGGGTGAAATATTACCTGTGCAAACATTGATCTCTGTTGCAGTATCTTAAAGCACATAATGATCGTTATGTTGACATCTCATCCATGGCCTCGGACCTTCAGCAGCAGTTCAGGTAAGACGGGTGTTGCTACATATATTTGCCCCAAAACGACCAGAAACATTTGAAGGAGAGTTTTTATATGTGTTTGTCATTTGAGCAGGATGGAGTATGGGCGAAGGAACAAGACGGCTTTCAGGATTCAAGTGCAAAAGGGTACATAATACACTTTACCTGAGCTTTTAAGTTTTAATTTAAAATTTGGACAATGAAAATGTAGTTGCCGTAATATGTCAAATAAATAATGAAATAAAATAATGTCAAATGTTATGTTCAGTGCATGCAGCAATATGTAGCAAGATCTCTGTCCTGGAAAACAAACATTTGGTGAAAAGAGCAAGACAAGAGGATGAGTATGCTACACCCATGCTTCCATTATACAATATTCACTTTATATAATGTTTATTATTTTTGTTTAATTTTTTGTATTTTTGAAATGTGTATTTTAAATTGGGGATCCAAATCTTACTCTTGGGGGGTATTTTATCAAGCCCGCTAAATCCTGGCTAATTTAAAAAAGTGCTAGTTTAAGAGAAAATTTGGGTCGATTATTCTCACTAACAGCAATCCCAGCTGAGTTACTGGGGTTACATATGGTTCTGAACTAACTATCAGGCTTAATAAAGCGGTGTTACAAAGAATGCGTGCCTGTAGTAAACAGTTTCAAACAAACAGTTCCTCACAGTTCCTGTTTGGTTATCAGTGTTGTCCAGAAACGAAGGTGACAACATTAGCCAAAATGAATCTACATCACATTCTTTGTTTGTATTGTCGATTTCCCAATGGTTAAAGTAAAAAATAGTGTTGTCATGATAGTGTCTTAACATATGAAAATTGTTTCGTAAAAGAATGGTTATGCCGTTTGACTGTCATGTGGGTGTCATGGGCTCGAATCTCAATGGTGGCAAGGCTCTTTTGTATCAATAAGAAGAAACACTGTTGCGGCAATAATTATTAAAACTTGTGTACCCTGTGTGCTCAACTAACACAAGGTTTGATAAGCCTGAAAAGAGTTAACTGAATGAAGTGCAGCTAAAATGTGTTAGTGGAATGGCTATAACCTTAAGTTGAAGCCATTGCTAAATCAAAAGAGGCTTAATCAGATAAGTGCCACTATCATTAGTGACATTGATGGAATACCCCCCTGGATGTCTAATGTCCTGTATAGTTTACCTCCAGCTTGCCTCAAGTTTTTTTTTGAAAGTTTTTTTTATTTGCCTAGTACATTTATTATTAGCTGGTTCAAGTATGTTTGATTAGGGTTGGAGCCAAATTGCAAAACATTGTCTCTCCTGCAGCAAGATTGGACACCCCTGCTTGAAATGATGAATAATCTCTTTGATCTCTACCTTAACCTGCCTTGTGCTGATATTCTGTTAGGAATGACAGTCAGAGTACTGAACACACCACAGATACCGAGGACAATGTTCCTGAACATGAAGTATTTGCTCTGTTTTTTTTTTTCAAAATAAAGATGTATCATGAATATTAAGAAATGCATCATATTTTACATAGCTTATTTTCATTGTCTGTTTCAACAGCACAAAAATCACATGAACAGCTCTTTGGTGTCGCTCTATCAGAAGGGAAACTCAGCAAGCGGCTCGAATGTGCAGAAATCCCTCAGTGAGGGCTGGTTCATTGATAATACTGGGCTTGGAGAACAGCAGAACAGCTTTATTGATCTGTGTGAGGATGACTGCACCAGCACTGTGGTAAATATAAGCACCTTTATGTGTTTCTCACATGAGCTGCAAGTGGATGTCATATTACAATAGATTGTGTTTTTAGAAACAAATAGAGAAGAAATCGAAGAAAAGAGTGAAGAGAAACAAACATGGTGGTGTTCATGGCCAAGATGCAGAAATCAACGCTGACATACAGGCAAAAGAGCGTAAGTGTAAGCCTGATCGTGCTGCAATCCTTGAAACTTTATTTTAGTCATTACAATTATGAATCTCACAAAACCTGTGATGAGCATAGATGTTGCATTTCATCCCCAAAATAAAAAAAATACTGTAGTATCAAATAGCAAATAACTACAGATACAATAAAGCATCTTAACACAACCATTAAGATTACAGATGCACCAGTCATATATCAGGCTTTCTTAACTAGGTGCGTACTGTATTCTTTATAGTGCTTTACGAATGTTGCTTGTCAGACTATGGTCCAGCTGTAAGCCACTGTCATCTGACAGTGTCAGATATATATATATATATACACACACACAGGTCCTTTTCAGAAAATTAGCATATTGTGATAAAGTTAATTATTTTCTGTAATGTACTGATAAACATTAGACTTTCATATATTTTAGATTCATTACACACAACTGAAGTAGTTCAAGCCTTTTTATTGTTTTAATATTGATGATTTTGGCATACAGCTCACGAAAACCCAAAATTCCTATCTCAAAAAATTAGCATATTTCATCCGACCAATAAAAGAAAATGTTTTGAATACAAAAAAAGTCAACCTTCAAATAATTATGTTTAGTTATGCACTTAATACTTGGTCGGGAATCCTTTTGCAGAAATGACTGCTTCAATGCGGATGGAGGCAATCAGCCTGTGGCACTGCTGAGGTGTTATGGAGGCCCAGGATGCTTCGATAGTGGCGAGTGTTGGGTCTTGCGTCTCTCACAATATCCCACAGATTCTCTATGGGGTTCAGGTCAGGAAAGTTGGCTTGACCTGGGGAATGCGGCACCTGTAGCCCATTTCCTGCACACGCCTGTACACGGTGGCTCTGGATGTTTCTACTCCAGACTCAGTCCACTGCTTCCG